>JAYRBW010081682.1:0-23448 GCA_036023295.1 Invenusta paracnida | reverse complement strand
TTGCTAAATAGACAATTCTTAGTCTATTTAGCAAATTGTCTTGATTATGAATATGGCTGCAGGGGAAGACAAGTAAGAACACCACAATATCTCAAGGATTATGAGACTTAATATTTTGTTGTGTTTATACTAAGGGTGGAGAGATGTAATATATCTCACATTGCTTTACTGAACTAATACTTCTTATTACTGTAACTACCTAATTCAAATACTTTGTTGTTAGAATTACTGTATGGTATCTTAGTCACAAATAATTTGTATAAACATAAATCACAATCCAGTTATAAAATAAATATTGAAACATAAAGAAAGCTTTCTTACTCTTAAAAAGATCAGAGACATAATAACAACAGCCAGTAATTGTATATTTCATAAGATACAGGTAGAGGCTGCTAATAGGTGGTTTCCAGTTACTTCTTGCACATCAGTATCACAAATGAACTTAGTCACCTACAACATCATAAGTTATTAATAATTTAATATAAATTATTAATATTTAATTCGTAAAACTTATGAAATCTATTTAAAAAATGATTTTATGCTGCTAAACAATAACTTTACCCAATAAACATAGATATAAACTGCAAACTAATATACAATAAATTTGCTACTCACTTTATGAGCTCAGTCAAATTATGTATACAGATGTATATAAAATATATATTAGTATTGTATTATAAGGCCACTATAAGTTAAACTTTAACTTATGATGGTTTATATATATATATAATATGTAATCAAATTTAGTTTAGTCTAAGTGCAGTTTAGGCACAGCACATACTAATATTTTTTTCTGGCTCACCAGGCTATGGTTCTGGCTCACTGGGTTATGTCTATTTTGCTCTATTTTAAACCTATTACTACAATGTTAACATGATTGGAATTGTATTTTTTCTTTTTTTTAATTGGTTTATTTTAATAACCAATTAAAAATTTTCATCATGCATTACATCTTTTAATAACACAAGGAGTTTGTGAATTAAGTGTTAAAAATGTAGACCTTTATGTACACAGGGTTAACTATGTTAAATTTATATTGTCATTTGCAACATATAAAATGTACACTTTAAAATTTAGAGTGGACCTATTTGCTGAAAAGGCCATCATTATGTTGTTTACAGCAATTATAACCCTTCTGCCAATATTCCAAATGAATAATAGACTTTTGATTTTATACTAGCACACCCAACACTAAAATTTATAGATGGGTATTGTAAAATAATACTACTACTTAATAATTATTATTTTTGATTTCATATGGATATTTTTCTATTTATAAATGTAAAAAATACAATAATTATAAATAGAATTAATGATAAATATATGTCAATGTAAATATTTACTACTTATTACAATACAACATATTATTAATTGATTATAATTTTGAGTGTAACATAATTCTGACAAAGTCATACAATAATATGTAGTAGTTTTATGGTTTGTAGTGATGGATACAACCTATCAATATTATCAAACAGAAGGCTTAATTTCACTAAATTATTGTATACCTTTATTGAAGTTTTAAATAGAGTCTAAGTGATATTTTGTCTATAATATTTTTTTCTAATCAGGGTCTCATAGTTTAATATACGAGATACACCTCACATTTATTCTCAATGATTCAGTTTAAAAAAACACTTGGACCATCAAACTGACTTTTTGTTATTCAATTAAACTTGTTTACACAACAGCATATGGCAGTTTAGTTATACATAATATGCTATTCTTCTCATGCTCATACAAATTAATGATATAAAAATCCATTTCTTGGAAAGCTAGATGCAGTACTTTTGTCTTTTCGGTATCTTAATTATTACAAGATGACTTGAACTGGTGGACTGTGTCATGTTGAAGATGTACCTCTCTACCATTAAAAAATAATGCAGGCAAGAGAAAAACGGTTTTCAAACAGACACAGATACATTCTTTCTATGTATACATGTCTTAAAATTAGACAAGAAATATACTATACATAGTTAGGTAACAAAGAGCTATGATCTCTACTACTATGTAAGTGAGAGGCAAAATGTACAAGTTTAGTCATTGTGCATAGTTATGAAAAAATGTTTCTTTGTGATCTTCTGAACAGTGTACACTGCCGAGCTGCCATTACTTTAGCAGCTTCTTTTTCTACCACTTTCTTTTCAATCCTGCAAAGTAATAAAATATGTGCATTTACTTACATTATGTGTGCTCATTGCCATATGCTGTTTGACAGCTGTAATGCCATCATTCGCCACTGATATTGTCATTTGGGATAGGGTACCACATTTTGCAAATGTTAGTGCATTTCCAAAAAAATCCAAGTACCACCTAAATGTTCTGCCCATTCATTTTTAAATGTGGTCCCTCGAACTGACATTACTCTGAGGAAGTACAGTAAAAAAGATTTGTTTAATTGTAACAAATGTAAAATTAAAGAGAACGTCTGTAAATAATCACTTTTAAAGTTCTGAAGTGTAACAATATAACTAATAACACTAATGGTACATTTGCTAATTGAAGTGCGTCAAACAAAATACATAGTTCTATGCCTAAATATATTTTAATGTGTATAAATACGTCAAAATGTTATGTTTGTAAAATTTGAGTCAAAATCGAAACAAAAAAGGTGCACGCTTCGACCGATTTAGAGACATTATAAAATTAAAAGTAGTATATAAACATATCATTTTATTACTGGCTGCAGTTTTATATCATACCCAGGATGACTACATTAGATTCAGTGAGCAGTGCTTAAACGTAACCTCTATCAGTTTATCGCAATATTATACAAGGTACATAAAATGTAATCACAAAATTAATTTTCACCAAGCATGCTATCTTTCAAAATGCATAGTAAAATTTAAAATTCTTTAAGACAAAAAAACCAAAGGAAATAATAGCACAATAATGCAGATTATTTGCATATTTTACTGCTTTTAATTTATTTTTTAATTTTTTAAATTCCCATTGTTTATTTTGCCAACTTAAAAAAATTTTTACACATGACTCGACAAAATTATATATCATGCCTCTTGATTCATAGAAATATCCTACTCATGCGAATTGCATATTGACTCATTCAGGAATTTCATATTTATAATGTGAATTGTGCAATTTTTACTTTTTAGAAACACTAAATGGAAGTTGAACAACAACCGGTGGAACTTTCCAACGATTTGGATTACTCTGATATCAGTAGTGATTGTTCTGTGGACGATTTAGTTGACAAATATGAGGACGTAGAATTGGATAAAGCGAGCTATTATGAGGAGAAAGTGCGCTTCCAAAAGTATGAAGGTCACGTTAACTTTTCACAGAAGTCTGCCCGACAGAAGGACAAGGGTGACCGGGCTACAACGGATCATGCTCTGGATCGACGAACTTTAGGTATTCTTTTTAAGATGATGAGTCAAGGATTTTTGGAAGAAATCAATGGATGCATCAGTACTGGTAAGATATCGTGCTTTTTCTTTATGTAAATCGATTAAGTTATTAGAATAAACTTGTTTTAAAAACAATTTTTTTCCTCGTTTTTTTAAATATTTTATTTAGTGTTTTTTAATCCATGTAAATTTTTATAAAAGTATCAATTGAAGTATCAATATATCTAGAAAATGTATTTTATATAGTTCCTACGTTATTCCAAAAACTATAGGAATACTTAAATAAATAAGTATTACGTTGGCATAAATAAATCTAGTGAATAAAAATTAAATCATATTTAATTAAACTGAGAGAGAAAGAAACGATAAGTGATTTCATAATTTACTTACTACATATAAGATAAAATTAGTTTAATGTTAAATTAATAGCTTTTGATTTTTTAATGTATAAAAAAACTACATTTATGTCAATAATAGTGTTCTGTAGCAGTTATTTATATTTTAAATAAATCGCTTGTGCATAGATTAGTTGTAAACTTTTGTGTCTTTTAAATCATTGCCGTTCGTCTTGGAGTGTACGTTGTGTGTATATATATAGTTTTATGTTAATAACTACTTCCAATGTTCTTGTCTTAGGTAAGGAAGCCAACGTGTATCACTCTACAAAAGAGGGTTCTCCGGACATGGCTATCAAAGTCTACATGACCTCTATTATGCCTTTCAAAGACCGCGACAAGTACGTTTCAGGCGATTTTCGCATGCGTCGGGGCTACTGCAAGCACAACTCTTGGAAACTGGTCACAAAGTGGGCCGAGAAAGAGTACCGCAATCTCCTGCGCATCTACCAGGCAGGAACAATTCCCTGTCCGAAGCCGCTTAAGCTTAAGGGCGTTGTCCTGGTGATGTCATTTATTGGCCACGAAACGGAAGCAGCTCCAAAGTTGAAGGACGCCCCGATCGATTCCCTCGAAGAGTGGGAATGTCTTTACCGGCAACTGGTGCTCAATATGCGCACGTTGTTCCAAGACTGTCGACTCGTACACGCAGATCTCAGCGAGTACAACCTTCTCTATCTGGACTCGAAGATCTGGATGATCGATGTGTCACAAAGTGTAGAACACGAGCACCCCAAGGCACTAGATTTCCTCCGTAATGACTGTCATAACATTACCGTGTTTTTCCGTCGTCAGGGGGTTCCTGGAGTGCTTACACTGCGCGAGTTGTTCGAGTTTATTGTTGATCCCACTATTGGTTCGGCCTTTGAGGTAGCCTTGGCGAGAATTATGTCCAAGGCGGAGGGACGTGGGGAGGAGGCTTTCGATGATGATGCGGCATTTAAGGACGTTTTCATCCCGCGTAACCTGCAACAGGTGCCCCACTTTGTGCGGGACTTTGCCAGGATTCGCCGCCAACAGATGTCCACTAATGAGGTCTACTATGCCTCAGTGACTGGAATCAAGCCCGACTTGACGGGAATTAAAGAAGCGGAACCGTCTCATACTCCTGAGATTTGTTCTGATTCTGCCTCAAAGGAGAGTAACAGTAGTGACTCAGAAGGTTCCAACGCTGACGGGGAAGAATCATCGATCCATGATGGTAGTGAGCAGCCGGCCAGGAAAGTATCTTCGCGTCGACCCAGACATGAATCTCCAGACTCTAAAAAAGAGCGCAAGCGTTTGGTTAAAGGAGCTCAGCAGGAGAAGCGAAGAGTCAAAATGCCTAAGCATGAGAAGAAACGAAAGGAAAGTAAATCAAAACATTGATTAAATTGTTCCTCTTTATCCACAACAATGTCTCTTTACATTTTGTACAGTAATTATTATACAGTATATATTATTATATATTATTGCAGTATATCATGTATACTATGTATTGCTTCCTCAGTTTGTACATAATTATTAAGACAATATAAAATGGTTAATTGCAATTAGTTTGGTTTTCATATGCTCACAAATTTCGATACATCTATCAAAATGAAGTTTGTTTGAATGATTATTTTTTTATTATTTAAGAATTTATCATTGCGTATTTTAAGGTTGTTGACAGCATATAAAACTTAGTTATTAATATATACCAATTATGATGCATAATTATTTAAGAAATATTTAAAAATGCACTGCACTACTATTCGTATCGTAAATCGTGTTGCAGGTCTTCATATTCAGCGCAGTGTATGTGTATTTCAATTTTTAAAAGTTTATTACTTGACTGTTTAAGCTTATTTTGGTCTCGTACTAGTCAAATGGTGTGTCGTAAAAGGCACTGGATCTTTCGATTTTAGTTTTGTATAAAATTTAAAAAATCTAGAGTGAACATATTTATACCACAGTGTTGTCATAAAGAAGCATTTAATACAATAAGCACTCTTTAATGACTGTTATCGACAAATATTGAATGTATACTTTGGGATAAAACAGAACCAAAAGTGCAAAAAAATTAGAAATTGAAACATTAGCGACAAAAAAAATTAGTTGCAAGGAGATAAAGTTTCCAAACAAATGTTTCTTAAATAGTTGTAGCATCATGTAAAATATTTTAAAAAGTTACCAGAATAATCAGATAGTTTCTACTGCTTCATTTTTAATATCTTAAACGTTTAGTGAAGAATGTCTGGTGATCAAGAGGAAATTGAGGAAATGCCGTCGGTCTTTGTCCAGTTTGTTTCGGACAGTGGTGAAGAATCCGGTACACCAATCCAAGTTCCTGTCAACTTTGAGGCCAAGTCTCTTACGGAGGCTATTAACACTATTCTGGAAAAGGTAAGAACCTCTACAAATATATATTTATTTGTAACCCAAAAAGAATATGCACTGAAGCTAAATTAAAAAGTGAAGAATTTTATTGAATCTAACTATTTTCTATTTTACTTACCAGTATCTTTCTGAGCGATTTTGTTTATTATACTTTGAAAAATAATTAAAATCTTCATTTGAGATAAAGTGAATTTTTCTAAAACTGCATTCTAGTTCAAGTTTACATAATTAAATAAATGTATACATAAAATAGATTTTGACTATTGTATAAGTATTTTTAATCCAAATTGCCTTTATATTTATGTTTTCAACATAAGGCGTTTTTATTTCTATTCAGTGCTTTTTGATATTTAATCCATTCATTTAATTGTATATAATATATGTAATTATAATTAATTATTATTGTTTGATGCAACAATTTTAAAATATTTTTGAAAGACTGATACAGTTTTTATTCATAAATAGGTCCAATTAACTACTTTGCTGTTTATTTAAAATAAATATAATAAATAAGTTTAACTGCGAATGATTTTAAGTAAAAATAAAAATGAAAAATTCAATTTCATTAAAGAACGGTATATATTCACCCTCTTTTCAACGTGATTCAAGGGATAAGTTAGAAAACGACAAGCATCAATATATAGGTGAACAATAAGTACATGATTACGCAATAATACCAGAGTCACAAAATTAATAGAATAATGAGCAGATAAAGAAAGAACTATCAATAATGAGACATTGTCTACATGCATATATATATATATAATAGTCACATTATTTGTGAGTCAGACGCAAAGCTATTTTATAATAAATATTATAAAATGTTATCTAATACAAAATATTAGTTGTATTATTATTATTATCTTCATTACGATTATTATTTGGCTATAATTATTAGGTTATGCTTAAAATTATTGTGGGTCATACTCAACTATTATTAATAATGTAAAAATATTATACTGTAATCTATGACAATTACGAAAAATGACAATTTCACACTTTAAACATTTATGTGTAATAAAATATTATTCTGGATTGATGTTAAATCATCTGTAATATAGAAATAAACAAAGTTATAAGTTTTATATGTCATTTTTAAGCTGTATTTTACTACTGTTTCCTATTTTTTACTTTTACTTAATTAAAATTATTTTCTATTTTAATTATACACGATTGATGATTATTTATATACATTTACGCTTTGCAAGTATTAACAGTATATTTCTTTTTTATGCAATATGAATTTAATAATAATATAAATACTGATAATTTACTTTAAAATAAATAATTAAATTATATAATACTGCTAAGTACCTGTTTATATACACTGCACATTTTTTAGACATTAAAAATTAATATTATATAATCAATACGAGTAAGTTCTATAGATTTGATATCTGAAACTTTCTCTACTGACATTGAACGTCCAAAACCTCCCGATACTCAGGAAGCGGATGAGGTGACCTACAACTTTTTCGTGAAGGAGGTCCAGGTCTTGGACAGTCTGTTGGACGCCTTGGGAGAGGCTGGGACCCGCATATCAGATCTGGGGACCGAGGCGACAGTCCGTATTGTGTACGAGCCCCAGGCTGTCTATCGGGTGCGTGCTGTTACTCGGTGCACATCCAGCCTCCCGGGACACAAGGGGCCCATTCTAGTCAGTCTGTTCTCACCCGATGGAAGGTACGTTGGTGTGCTCTCACTAACACCTCTTAAATTATGTTAAAAGGATTTAATATAAGACAACGATAAAGCGGCAAAATAGTCAGAAAATCGAATAAAAATACGAATTCAGTTGATCAAAGTCAATACTAAATCGTGCAATCTTAACTCAACAGCAGCAAAATTTGTCTAAAACTAGAAGTTTAATATTTAATTATACAAAATTGTTTGCGTATTTTATTGTCATATTATTCGCAAGCTATTAAAATATTGAAGTCTGTAAACATTAAAGACGCAGCTACCAACTAATTGGTCTTTCTTGTTTCTTTATTGAGAAGAGAAATGCCGCATTCTCATTAGATGACTTATAAGCCTTATTATAATAAATATGTGTGTATCTGGCGAGTTGTTTCAGTTAATATAATAATTGTTCAAGTTTTGTTGTTGTGATCTAGAGGTATACAAACAGTTCAGTGATTTCACTTTGAGTATCGGGATCGGCAGTTAAATGGCTAACATGTTTGCATAGTAATCGTGAAGTTGCTCGATTGATATTAGGTTCGGCTGGCGAGATCTACTGAATCGAATCCAGTCCTGTTCTATTTACCTCTGTTAGGAATTATTACATTATTAATAATGGATTATTGTTAATAATTCTTTGTTAATTTATAATATTGTAATATCATTATCGTTTTGATTATAATATTATTATTGCGTTTTATTAATAAATATGAGATGTATTATTTGCAACAACATTGTTCTCATTACATGACCCCTCCTGCCTCCATGTCTGTTCCTTTCAGGTACCTAGCAAGTGGGTCCGGGGATGCTACAGTCCGCTTCTGGGACCTGGACGCTGAGATGCCGCAGACGACTTGTGCCGGTGGTCACGCTTCTGCTGTTCTTTGTCTGGCCTGGTCCCCTTGTGGTGAACAGCTAGCCTCGGCCTGCAAACAGGGTCTCGTGTGTGTCTGGAGAGCTGACACCGGGGAACAGGTGGGTAGGACTCTGCGCAAACACACTGTCACTAGTGCTGCTAAGGATAATCGATGGGTACGCTCGTTGGCATGGAAGCCGCTGCATTTGTGAGTTCGAATCTAATGAGTTTCCCATTAGACTTTTTTTCCATATAAGAGTTTTAGATTACTTTTTTTGTTTCAAACTTTTTGCTCTAAGATAAATACTATTGTTATTTCAAATAATACATTTCTTTTATGGGACAGCTAAGTTTTCTGAGTGGTACAATGAAAATAATATCCTTTTCTCATTTAACTAAATTTTATTGTACTGGTGATATTAATATAATATATATATTTTAAATATCTAAAGGATCTCTATTTTATTTTCTTACTGTGCCGTTCTCTGATAAGTTTTGCGAGACACTGTTCAGTTCCATCACGTCTTTCTCTGTTGTACTCGCATTATGCCTTACATGTTTATTTTATAAGACTATTAATTCCATTCTACGATATTATCTAACCATGATATTCTAGATGGAATTTAGGTTGGTTAGTACTTTTGTAGCTCTTTTTGATGGTTCAGCTTTCACATACTCACAGTTTTATGAGGACTTTAATGTCTCGATATTGTAAATGTCTTCAAAAATTATTCTCCTATTAAATATACCGGATTTCTTTCTTTGTCTAAATGATACTACTGATGAAGATAGCATAGTATTGTAGTTTTATTGAATTGGCTGAAATTAGTTAATTTTGATACAGACATGTTGTAATTATATTTCTCTAATTTTTCACTACCCCAGAGACGGTTCCTCTCGTTTACTTGCAGCCGGCTATCAGGACGCATGTGTAGTGGTGTGGGACACGGTACTGAGTACTCCCCAGCTCACTCTTTCTGTACACACAAAACCGGTAACTGCGGTGCGCTGGGGTGGGACCAACCTGCTCTACACCGCCAGTCAAGACTGTACCATCAAGGTGTGGAGGGCAGAGGATGGGGTTCTGTGCCGAACACTAAGCATGCATGGTCATTGGGTCAACACCCTGGCACTCAGTACAGACTATGTACTAAGGACGGGCGCCTTTGATCCGGCAGAGGCCACATTAGTTAAGAAGGATTCAGTCATTAACTCTAGTGAGTGTCTGTGTCAGGAAGTAATTGGGCTTAATTACTGATACAATATTAATCAATACAACTAATGACTGTTTTCTAAATTTATAAGTTTTCTTAAATATTAAAAAATGTTTGTTTTCACAAATTATTTATTTTATATATTCTATAATTATTTTTTTATTCTTCTAGTGGCGGTATCGTATGATATATTACTTAAAATATGTTAATAATAAATATCTTGATGCCTAAATACCAACGTTTTTATTGTAATTATTTAATTCTCTAATTTTTGACATTTCAATTTCTGTATTAATTTATTATATTTTTATTCCTTATTTGCATTTGAGAGAACATACGCTTATAGACATGTAATTTTATCATTAGAATACTATTATTCTTATTTTAGAAGAAGAACTTGCTGCACGCGCGAAAGCAATGTACGACAGTGTAAAGGTATGAATGTTTTTTAGTCATTTTTCTTAATTTATTTTATGGGGCTATTTCAATTTACATATCCAATTGGAACATTTTCAATGAGTATTTGGTTACCGGTATAATGCAATACACTTATGATTTGTACTTTATATTTTATTCAAATAGTAATTATATGTATCTAATATAGTCTAAAAAATATATATTGATGAATTTGACACTGTTTAGTTATTTGAACATTAGCTATTTATGCTGTACTGTATCCTATGCACCAATATTTAAAATAGTTTATGTAATAAAGGACCAAAAGCACGAATTAATATCAGAAATAATTTATTCTGAAAATTAGATGTTCTTCGATATCTTTAAAATTTTATTTTCTCTTGAAGTACCTTGCAAAGCTTTTATTAATTTCGTTTGAATTAAAGATGTGAACTATTATTGTATAACATTGTCTCAACTTGCATATGTCTCACTCCTGTGCACTTTCAGCGCGGTGAACCAGAACGGTTGGCAGCAGGATCTGACGACAACACCCTCTCCCTGTGGACTCCAGAAGTAGAGAAGAAGCCCCTCTGTCCTCGCATGACCGGCCACATGGCTGTCGTCAATGATGTCAAGTTCTCACCCGATGCACGCCTTCTAGCGAGTGCCAGCTTCGATCATTCAGTCAAAATCTGGGATGGCGTTACCGGGGTGTGAGTTTTTTGTCCTATTTTTGTTAGAAAATGTTATATTAAAATCGAATGGCTTATGTGCTATAAAATATTGAATTCGATATCTCAAGTATTGCTTGTAAATATTATACATGTAAATTAAAAATATATATAACTCAGGCCATCTTAGGAAATAAAAATAGATAATTTAGTAGTTTATTTGGGTTTAATGTTTTCTCATGTTTTTATTGTGTTTGATATCGGTCTATAACAATAAAATAAGAGAATCAATTATTACTCGTATAATATTTATGTATTAAATAAAGTGTTATTTCTGTTGGACTTGTTTTTCCATGGAAATTATTTTTGTCAGGCATATTATTATGTAGACGACAGTAATTCGATACTCTTCCATTGGTTTGTTATTCAATTAATTTTATTTGTCTATATATATATTTAGTTATTTCCTGAATTGTTTTATATGGATTAAATCTACCCGGTTATGTGAACGCTATTTATGCTCTCGACTTGAGTCACGATATTCAAATATTAATATTACTGATAACTATTTATATCATTACTATTTTATATTTATTAATCTCCTTGTTGTTTTCTTTTAACGTCTGGATAACGTCGGTTTTGTCCATTATACTATTTAAACATTATATACTACTTATAGTACGTTTCAGTATTGTGTTGTGATGTTTAAAAATTATGTTTATATTATAAATAAATCGTAGACCTGCCAACCGTTCCACTTTTTGCCAGTCAATCCCGTTTTTTAACTGTTCCGCTAGAGTATATAAATGTCCACCTTTTAGGATATATTATAATTGAAACATTTTAAAAATGAAATAGTGTTTAAAACTTAATATTTAATTGTGAAAAATAGAAAATACTTCGACAATGTATAAAACATTATCATTATTTCTATATTTTGTATGAAATATTTGTTATATTTTCAGTAATTAAGATATCATATATGTCTTTATGTGACGTAAATCGTTACTTAGCTTTTATTTACTACATATCTAGCCATTTTATTATTACTAAACAAAATTTATGTAAATATTTTATTAAAAATTTAAATTTACTTATCTTTTGAAACATTACGATTGTTATTTTGTAAAAGTTATATAGATATATTATGTATACTATCATTACTTATTGTACACTGATCATCATAAATTTTGCAACACAAAAATAAAATATATATATCGATTTCTGTACAGTATTATTATTACATATCTATGGTTTTATGTTCCTACATAACAATATTGATTTCTAAATATATAGAAATAATTTGTCTATGGCTTTTGTTATTATCAATGTCTATTATTATGAAGCTTTCTATGAAAATAATGAAATATCCATAGTATTTGCCTTTTTCTATTTTATAATGTGTTGCAAAATTTAGTGTACAGCATTCAGGTTTTATTATATAGCCGAAAGAATTCAATTGAGTAGATTTTTTAATAACATTTTCCTTACTTTATATGTTGAAACCTGTTATGTACTTATTTTATAATTTTTTATATATATATAATTATTATTGTTTGATAATATTTGCTTACAATAAAAATGTTTTGATTACTGAAATTACTATTTTGGAAGTTGATAGGTGGGCAGGTCTACTAAAAAAGGTATATTCTATTATATTTCCACTTAAAATACTAAATTATCTTTCGTGATACAGTAACAGACCTGCCAACTGTCCCGCGTTTTGAATATATTGCTTTAAAAAATATTTTTAATATTTTTTTAATAACAGTAGTTAAATTTGTCGCCTATGTAATTGGTTTCATAATCGTTTATTTGTAAATTTTATAAATTTAAGCCTAGATAAGCTATAAAGCTTTTTTATTGTTAATTTTTACTATGTAATTTATATAGACAAATTATCATTTTCTAATACCATTATATATTACTATATATATTATCGAATTTGTACCTACCACTTTTAAATGGGATAAGCTATAAAGCTTTTTTTTATTAAAGAGCATCTATCTTACCACCATTATGTACTAATTTTAATGTAATCTATCTAATTTGTTATGCTAAAATTAATAATAATTATTCATATTATTATTATTGGTTGTTTTTATTATTCTTACATATAATAAAATACATTAAAATATACAGTATTGGAAATTAATGAGCTGGAAATTATTTAGTAATGAAAGATGTGCAGAATACTTGAAAATTTATCCGAGAGGGCAGGTGTAATTGATTTTAGATGCATTTCCATATGCAAAACGTTAAAATTGTTGCCAATTATAGCCTCGGCCTCCGCCTCGCCATAGGGCCCCAGCTCCGAGGGAATACTGTCCAGCTTTACTATGTCATTAGGTTGGCAGATCTGCAGTAAAGTTCTGATTAAATGACTTGTTTATTAATTATTTTGTTAAATGTAATTGTTTTATTGATCTTACCTTCTTAGATTTCTAACCACATTATTCGGGCATGTGCAAGACGTTTACTTGGTGGCTTGGTCCTCTGACTCGCGCCTTCTAGTCTCCTGTAGTAAGGATTCGACCCTTAAACTCTGGTCCATGGCCGAGGTACGCAGGAGGGGCAAGAAGCGCCACCTCCAACATGATCTGCCCGGCCATGCGGATGCTATCTATGCTCTCGACTGGAGTCCCGATGGTCAGAAGGTGGTGTCTGGAGGCAAGGACAAGGTTCTCAAATTGTGAGAAAAACATATTTAGTTTTTTAGTTTTTTTTGAAATAATTGTTTTTTTCTCTTTTCTTGGAACTTTCCTTGTATTTGTACTTAAATTTGACCGTAAATACTTAAAAACACTTAAACATAACTTCATCGCGATTAAAAATATTTTAATCTATGTAGAATCTTTATCTTAAAATTATATTACTAAAAAATAATGTTTTATTTATGAAAAACACATTAAAATGTGTAGTTTGTTTAAAAGTTATAATGTATATTATATATAATTTTGTGGTTACCTCGTTAGTTTCTGTTATTTTGTTTACAAAATGGTATTTTCTGTATTATGTACAGTACTGATTTTGAAGTATTGTTTAGTTCGTTTTTAGAAGGCAAATGACTTGTTTTTGTATCAATTTACTGTTATTACAAATATATAGATTGAAAATATATACTGAGTGAAATGGTTATTAAAATGAATTATAGATGTATTTCTAAAATAATTGTTTTGTTTGTATTAAGTAACAAAAGGCATACTACGTGTCTAGATAATTATCAATCCATTATTATTTAATCAAATTTTGTAATTTTAACATATTAAATTATTCATTTTCTTTATTTTTCAGGTGGCGATCATAATGACTTCCATTCTGTTTCAATTAGTTGTACATACATATATAATATCCTGTATATAATTATTATGTTTATATTATTCAATATTTCATAATTTTATTTACATTAAATAAAATGTATTTGCGTAAAACATTATATTATCTATTGCTTTTAATTTATTGTAGTTTAGTTTCTTATTAAGGCAAGTAATAATTAAGTGGGTGTGTTGCAGAATTCAAATACAGAATGTGAATGCGAAATTTTGATGCATAGACGCATTGTTTGGTATATTTAAAGTGTTTTGTGAAATAATTCTTAAAGATTTTAAGCAGATATTTTATTCTGTATAATAATATATGTACATTAAAATTTAGCTTTGTCTTAATAGCTTGTCTAATGATATCAATTAAGTCATTTATCATGTAGTATACGTCTAATAGGATGTCTTACTACTCATATAGACAGTTTATATTAACGCAAAGATCATAATAACGCATTTAATAAAATCATTAAATTGGAATGTTGGCCTACTTATATTTTTTGAAATACTTAAAAATTAGTATTTAAGTTATTTTTAAAGGCCCAAACTTGCTTGCATAACGTAGTATTTGAAACCTGTTTTTAACAATCATTTTATATAGCGTTATGCCAACCATTAAATTTATATGCTTGTTAACATAAGCTACTAATTTAATAAACACCGCGTTGATTTTAACTTATTTTATTCAGCAAAATATTTTTTCAAATGTTTTTTTATATTATAGTGAGGCAAAAATTAAAGCTAAAACAAACTGAAAGAAAATCAAATTTGCTTGCTAATCTGGACTTCTAAAAATTTCTGTAATAATGTAGGGAGATTTTTTGCAATGTATATAGTTGTAAGAGAGTTACTGTGTTATTAAGAGTGTATTATGATATGTAAATGTTATTATCAATAATTATATTTAGTATCTGGGGCTAAATTTTTTGCTTTGACCTTTAATATAATGTATGTATGTATAACCAATGTAATTGGTCTTTAGTTTTATGTGTTTAAAATATTTTTAAACATAAGAATATAGTTCACTTAAATATCGATTGATTATATCATTTAAACTGGCGCATCAGAATCAACCATTATTTTAAAAATTGTGTCTATTGTGATATTATGGAGAAAAAATTTGCACAGTAGAAAAACATCAGGCATGATACGATTTAATACTATAAGGCTTATATTATAGGTTAAAAATAATGATTTTAGTTATATACAAAAGCTAATACAATACTATTTTAATAGAATATAGATCAAGCATAATACAGTTACGCTGATAGCACGAAAAGTCAGAGATAAAAAAAAGAAGAGTGGTCTGATTGCTTATGAGCAAAGAATATAGAGCGAGCGACAAGAAACCTCACTGTAAAAAAATGACGATAAAATTTATATACTTCTAACTCTGTACCAGTTGGCAGTAGTTTTCTATGTCAAATATATAGGAGTTTTTATTTATGTACGGCTATAAATATGAATTACCTTTTAAAAACTAGAATCTTAGATAATAAACTATAATTATTACGTGCTCAAAAATATAACTGCATCGTAATTAATTTATTATTTGCTTATACATTTTTATATACTTTAAAGATGTTATCTTATTATGTTATGAGACAAACTGTTTGAAAATGTTATTTAAAAAATTGTGGAAATGATCACAAATCAACTTTGTACAGCATTTTAAAATCAAAATTAATTATATTGTTATTACTATTAGTTAGATGCATATATAATATTATTATTGTTAGCTGTTTTTGGGGTATTTTTCAGACCTGACTCAGTTAACAGGCTGACTGTACTGTTAGTGTCTAACAAGTCTTAAATTAAAAAGTGGTTTTTTCTTTTGAAATTGCTGTAACTCCATTATTATAAGTCAAATTTGAAAATAAAAATATATTTAAAAATCAAATCTATATTTTAGTTACAAAAGAATAATTTAAATTAAAAACCAACTAATGCTAAGCCCTCTAATCTATGGATATAATTATAATACCTAATAATATTTAAAAAAAACTTACAAAGCAGTCTTTGCAGACTTTGAAACTGCATCTTTTTCATTGTCGGATTAGTAGGAAAAGAAACTTGAGCTTAGAACCGAGAAGAATCGATTTTGAGACATTTTAGACGAATTCTTGCAGTCAAAAGCGGCGCACAAAGCCATTCTGGTACACACTAATGCCACCAAAACATTCGAATTGCTCCGGCCAGTTTTAAAGCGCTTTTAGCAAGGAATTCAGGGTTCTTGTCGCTCGCTTTATATTTTTTGCGTAAGAGAGTTATATTTTCTTGACCTTTTCATAAAAGAATTGTATGTTAAATATAACCAACCCATTCTTAATATATATACATATAACTGAACTCTCTTACGAAATCAGGTCAGTCTTATTTTATCTTTTTTTAATCTCTCACTTTTTGTGCTCTCAGCTTAATTGCTGGATTATTGTCTTATTAGCATTGTATTAGTTTTTGTATTTAATTAGTGCTCAGTATTTGTAACCTATTTAAGCTATATATTCCTATTATTTATATTTAATAAATACATATATATATCATTCTAGATGATGTCCGTATAGAACGAAACTAGTCGAATATATTTTATGATGAAAATTTATCTTGACTTTTATAATCTGGCATTTGAAAAATAAAGTGTTTAAATAATATTTCGTAGGTCTATGTGAATTATTAATTTAATTAAACAAATTTTTATTTAAGGATATTTAAATGTGTTTCTCAGGGACAACTTAAACACGTATTTTAGTTGTCCCTGTTTTCCTTATAATTTTTAATTGATTATATATAGAACAATTATTTAACCAAAATTAAAATTAGAGCACAAAGAAAAAATTCTAATAATCACTCTGTAAATACATCGATAAATTTTCGTGTATATGTATATATTAGATATAAACATACCTAGACAATCAAATATTATATTTCTAATGATCAATACGTATTGTAATGTTTTGTGATTATTTCTACAGCTTATAGCTAGTCAATTTAGTTGATATAATAAAATATCTCAAATAATAGACAAATAATGCTCAATGCTACATATAGCATATAATATGTATATATATATATTCATCTGTAAATGTAGTCGGAAATTCTAGTATGTATATATGTACTAGGTATCTATGTTTGAAGTACTTAGTGCAAAATTGGAACCTAGGTATAATAAAGCGGTTATTCATGCTACAATTCTCGATTCAGATTGGCTAAAATATAAAGATAATGCAGTACGCCGGTATGTTATGTTCATAATCATACAACAAACCTACAAATTGTATTGTTAGATTGGCGGAGGCTACAGAATTTTTACTCTTAAATAAATTGTGTCTTCGTTAAAATACAGCTGTAAAAATTGTACTTTGATTTCTCTTCCTCTTAATTTATTTTGCAGAGTTGTTAATTGCAATCAATTATTATAAATCATGTTGATATCCACGTGTTCACTGCTTTCTCTCCTATTTCTTATTCAATACACCCTTGTTTGTCATCTTGTTTCGGCGTTAGATTCAAAACAGTCAGCAACAGTTGGTGGTGATATTCTAGAATCTTACTGCACAGGTTTGTCCTGGTTAGATTACAATTCGTCAATATTTGAAACCACCGCACCGTGGATTGTTCTCTATCGCAAAGAATCTAAGGAGCCGGTGGACAAAAAATGGTGGAACATTCTGCAAATTTATCCAAATCAGATTAAATGCGGATTTCTAAATAGTTGTGAAGAAAAGGATTTAATGGATGAACTTGTAAGCTCGTTATATATGATTACAAATAATTTTGGAACTATACAGTATAAATATGAGGACTATTATATCACATATTTACTGTTGAGATAAATATAGAAATGATGGGAAATTTTTGTTATTATTGAATAAAATAGTTTGCAAATAATTAAATCTTTGTAAATATAACCCCCTATTATTTAATACTTCTAATTTAAGAAGGTAAATGAATTCAAATAATTGATCACAAAATTTACTCGTTGCTGCTGATGAATACAATACTCTATACTACTCTAAATAAAACTTAATGAAATAAAAGCGAAGAATTATTTCTACTTCGAATATAATATATTTTTATTTCTAATACCATACAATTAGATATCATAAAATTACTTGAAGAAGCTTTAATAATGCATATACTATACCTATTCATATTATAATGATAGAGTTTATTTATTTAATAAGTTGCAAATTTCAAAATTAATATTAAATAGATATATGTGCCTTTATAGTATATATATAAAAGAACGGTATACGGAATCTTTGATTTCTGTACAATTGCAAGTTTACTAGTGAAAAAAATATTTTAAAATATACATAATAAATTAAGTTTGTAAATTTGTTATTTGAAGTTTGTATTGTTTATTCTGCACGATTTATGAACTATGAACTATGATTTCCGATTAACTGTAATTTAATTTATGGTGAAAACTTTTTTTATTTACACTGTTGGTGTTTATAATAAAGATGATTTATTTCAGAAAACTTCGAAGGACAGCATTGCACGCTTCTATCCTTATGGTAATAAAGTGGTCAAGCTTACAACATACCATGATGTCAGATCTCCTGTAGAGCTTATACCAATATTGCAGTCACGAATGCCACGTCAATTCGACAGGATAGAAACTGTTGAGGATCTTACAATCTTTATCCAAAAAGCCTTTGAATCAACCCCTGTAAAATTGCCGGTTGTATTTCTATCAGGTATATATGCTTAAGGCCAAAAATAATAAAAGTACATATAATTTATCTATAACCAATATATACATATATACACACATATACATATATGTAATGTATGTAGAAAATAACAGTCATATTGTAGGATACTTATTACTTTTAATGTAATGTGTAATATAGTTCGCGTGAAATGATAATTGTTCGAAACTCAAATATCCCATGACCTTTTTAACTAGCACTATAGTGTAAATTCTAACACTGATCTATAGATATAAATGATTAATATTGGTGTTTAGTGTTTTATAATATGAAGTAGAAGTGTTAATCACTCAAAAATCGAATTTTATTTGCTTCTTTAACCCCCAGTTTTTATTTTGCATGTTCTGTCACAACCAAATTTTCCCTTCTTTTGGAATGTAGTGTAGTATATATACATATATAGCCAATTTTAGGTTTGAAAATTCCTATATAAATCAAACTAGATATTAGTATGTAATATATTTTGTATGTGAGAATTCACAAATGTCATAATTACTTGTTGGCAGTATATAAATCATCGTGTTCATTTTCTTCTTAAAATATATGTTAAATTCAGTTTGGGATAATATATTAATTGTTATCGTTTCCTTCTCACCTAACTATAACACACCTGCTCCCAAAAGCAGATTCAGATGGTAGTCTCCCGGAGGTTTTCACCCGAGTTGCCGCCCACTTCGAAGACCATCTCATGTTTGCAGTCATTCCAAACGCTGCTAACGAAACTGTTCTGTTCACTTTGGGTCTGGAGCAGACAGTCTACACGTACACCCTACCCGGTTGTATGGTTTTAGTCGTGGAACTTGGGGACGACCCTGAACAGATAGACGCAGATGAAACTAACGTGGGCAACTTCTACGGCATTCCGTTCGATGTAAAGAAGGATGGAAAACTCACCTTTGAGAATCTGCTCATCTTCCTGCAGAATACGATTCAGGAGTTGGACCCATCGGCGGAGACTCTATCTGGAAGTCGTGGGATCCGAAGTGCCGGAAGTTCCAGCGGAGCAGGAGGTCATTCAATTGTCGAAGATGGTAGTGACGATGATGATACTGAGGATGATCTTAAGAAAGTTAATGGCACTCCAAGACAGGGTGAGGAGAAAGGTGAAGACCAAAAATCTTTAGAAGACGAGAGAAGAGCAGAAATTGGAGATGAAGCTCAAGATGGACCTGAGTATTCTAATAGGGACTCATTAAAAACTTTAGAGCGGGAGCGAGAGGAATTGTGAGCTGGACTATCACATATAACTAAAAGAGAACTGTGATGTTTGTACCTATTTAATATCTTTTAAACATGACGCTTTTAAACACGATTAAACTTTACGCCCTTTTACGGTATAATAGCTATATATAGTGGTTGTAATTTCGTGTCTATATAATATGATCATTACATGTATCCTATAATATACATTTTTGTATGATTATTATTTTTTTTAATGTGAGATTATGTTTATTTTGTGTATAAAACAGTATTCATGTATATTGATTTCTTAAAAATTATTGATATAATAAGATAGTAAACTAATATTATTAAATACGAAGATAACGAAATTAAGTTAGATATACGTATGCTTAATATACAAGATATATAGTTTACTAGATACGTATGTAGATAAGTAATAGAGAACCTAGCGGCAAGTCTTATCTCTGATTTATCAAATTTTATTTAAACAAGTGGATGAAAACAATTATTATCAGTCAGTATTTACGAAATATTAGATGATGCACTTTAGGAAGTTCGTAGCTAATAATCCAAAAGCAGGCCATTACGTAATTAGTTAAATATGAATAATACTCTCATGCATTTAAATCAATCAGTATTATTAATGCATAATGCATAATTAGCGAGATGAATGAATTACCGAACGATATGGTAGATTTCGTGCTGAGCCAGTTGGATGAGGACAACAATGCGTGCTACAACGTGGAAACAGGTTTAGATTCTCAGATGAGAACGAATAAACGATCAAATCACTAACCGCAAAAAATATTGCTCAAAATACTGCAAGAAAAATAACCTACGTTTTGAATTTGGGGAGGAGTTGGGTGAATTGAAGCTTTTAGTGTAGCCGAACTGAATGAGTGGATTCTATATTTAAACTGTGTATTTAAAATGTGACTGTATTACAATTATTTCTGGACTGTTAGTAAGTATTATCTACGTGATTATTTACTATAATAAGACATGAAAATTGTTAAGTTTGTGAACTAATCACCATGTATTTGTATATACTGTCAATTATATTATGGCAATTCATTTTTTATATTTAATTTTTATTTACTTTATAAAAAAAACATGTCATTTTCTTTCTACAGTTAATAGTTGTAGTTAATATTTTTTTAATGTTATTTTAGATTATAGCATTTTTTTCTGTTTATTTAAGCTTAATACTTTTTAGGATTAATTTTATATTAAGTGATATATATAGTATTTACTATTCAAGTTTAGTAAATTAAGCATTAGAGTCCCCTACTCAAAAGTATAAAATACACCTTATATACATTTAAAGTATAAAAAACATATTTATTTGTTGTTACATTTAATTGTCAATTCATTTTCATATAGATCGTATTTTAATGCGTAAAACTCCAAGTTTTATTGGAGTTTATTGTTTACTGTTTGAAGTGTCTTTTTATTTAGCCTATTACGAGATAGTAAATAGCTTTTCAAAAAGTTTGCTTTTCTTCTTATGTTTTTTATAAATCTAGGATGATAAATTTTGAATTATAATCCGTTAATTTTGGTTAATCAGCCGCTTGAAACAAAGAAAAAAATTGATAAATATGCCAAATACACAAATTGTAGAATTTCGTTATTTTGACTCGCGATTAAGTCATAGAAAAGTAGATATATTCCTATTACATATAAGTATATTTATAACTTTACATTAAACAATAATTACATATAATAATTACATATAATAAATACATATATAAATAAATAAATATCTATGTATATCAATATCTGAGTTATAGAAAGTAAACAGTGCTATATCTACGATTTTGCGCGAGGTGCAGGGCCAATAGATTATAAACGCAGGCTCTTTTATAGCTGCTATATTAACGAGAAAACTTTGAAATATAATAAAATTTAAAGATCATCGGATTTTAGACAGAAAATGTTACATATTATGTAAATATTGTTATGTTGGTGAAGGGAGAACAAGCTGAGTTAGTAATCAGAGCTATTTGTATATTCTATAGTCTACAACCATTATATATATATATATTACATTAAAGCACAGAGATACACTGTATGACCAATCAGAGGCCAGTTAGTTTAGACACTCCACCTAAATTCACGAGGAAGGACGAGGGGCTTTTAGCACAACTCCGGAGCGATCACTGTCGTTGGCTGGCGGCATACAGGGCAGTGGTCGAGCATGGTTTCGACCCAATCTGCAACTGGTGCGGAATGGAGCCAGAAACCTTTGAGCACTGGATCCAACGCTGCCTGGCCTCCATTCCAACAGGAAGTCGGATTTTTGGTGGGCCGGTCCCAGCTTTGTCTGAGCTGTGGGACAACTCCGAGGTGGGGCTAGAGTTGGCACACCTGGGCGACCAGATGTGACTCGCCGCCTTCAACAACAACAACAACGACGACGACACACCACCACCCCCCTCCTTAATTAGTAGGTGAACTCGTTTGCGTAGCGAGTGGAGGGAAGATCGCAGCTTGGTCGAATCAAGCGACGGGGTTGGTGTCGTTGTGGTGTCGGGGGTAGGATGTCAGCTGGCTCTCGATGTAGTCTGACAGAACTTTGCGAACCCGGACAAGCTTTCTGGCATTCCACATCTGGCCGTCATCGAGCGTGTAGGTGTACTTACCGAGAACCTGGACGACGCGACGTGGCTGCGAAAACGGAGAGTGTCCTTGGAGACATGTGAGAGACGTATTCGCACCTTGTCATCTTTGACGAAGGGGTCCTTGAAGTGCGGGAGATCTTGTTCGCGGTAGTCGCTGTTGTCTGGCTTGGGAGACGTATGTTGGGGATCGAATGTTTGCGTTGGCGAATCGTAGTTATGCGTATTGTACGCTGGAATATAGAAGTTCGGCTGAACCTTTGCCATTCGGGGTGGAGCTGGTTGCGCGGAAACTAAAAAGAAGATCTTGTATTCCGCTTTCGAAATTTTTATTCGCAGCCTTGAAAGTTTGAACCCCATATTTTAAAAAGTCTGTTAAGTGATTCGACGAGGCCGTTTTCTCGGGGGTTATAGACGAAGGTTTTTATGTGTTTGATGTCTCGCCGTGCGAGAAAATTTTCTAATTCTTCGGAGACGAATTGTGAGCCGTTGTCCGAAACAAGAGAGGTTGGGTTGCATGCCGGCCAAAAATTTCTGTCAGGCACTGCATCAGTCAGCTGGAGGTTATGTCATTTGAGAGTAGTATCCATAGAGATAAGAGAGTATAGAGATGACACGCTTATGATGACTCATCCTAATTTCATACACACTCAGGGAAATCCA
>JAYRBW010081671.1:0-23448 GCA_036023295.1 Invenusta paracnida | reverse complement strand
GTTCGGTCCATCTTGTTTTGCACAATCCAAGTAGACGTGTTTTCTTTAGATCAGGAGCAAAATGCAGTAAAATCTTTTTAAAAAATCGTTGCCGTTTAGGACTTTGTTTTAGGAATTGATACAATGTGTTGATTGAATCAATAAGATTTCGGACTTCACGAATTTGTGAAATAGAAGCGATACATAAACTGAGGACATGTGAATGACAATAAATAAAAATGGCTTTTGGCGACTAGTCTTTAATAAATTTTTGAACTCAAACATTTGAAGATGACACAGAAGCAGCTCCATCAAAAGACTGTCCTCTTATATTCTTTAAATCAAGTCCCATCTTCATAATAATTGCTTTAATCTCTCGTGCCATTGTCTCGCCTGTTGCTCTTTCTTTTATGTAAACATAATCAACAAAACATTCCTTTATTATGTTTTCTTTAGTAAGATACCGAAGGCATAGTGACATGACCTCTTGATTAGTGAAAGGATCAGTGACAGTATCAGACATGATAGAAAAAAATTCAGATATTTCCTCTTTGATACTTTGTTTTATATGATCTTCAACAATTGAGATTATTTAATTATATACTAACCAACTGGTATGCATTGCATTCATGTGTTTCATTCTAGTGTCAAGATGGTGTCGAAGGGTTTCATCTGTTTGTGAACGAAATTCTACAAAAGCCATAAAATTGCCTGGATTTTCGGTACCCTTTTCACGATGTCCTCTTAGAGCAATTCCTTGTCTGCTACAAAACAACACACATTCAACAATACTTTTGATGATCGCAACACTAGCTTCATATTGAGCATTCTTGACTTTATAAAGTTGTAGACTAATGTTATGCTCTGGAGTTTCATAACGAACTTTGAAGTCAGCAGCTGCAATGGTTGCATTTTGGTGATATTGATTTGCACTTAGTGATTTAAGGTCTTCTGATGCATTTTTTAATTTTGTAAAAGAGACTGTTAAATATGGTATTACTTCATAGGTAACAAATTAGTAACACAAATTTTTTATTACAGATATTTTAAGAAAATGACATACTTTTTTATAACATATTTATAAAAAAATCAAGTTTATGGGTTAATCAAGTTAATTTTCTCAGGGGAGGGGGGTCCAGACCCCCCGGACACCCACCTTGGTTGCGCCACTGAATATAATATTGTAATTTTGCCTACTAATGACAAAACCTTGATAAAAAGAAAGGCTTTGAAAAATATTTAACGGAAAGCTAATTGAGTTAGCATATTTTGGATTATACACTATCCCCCGGATCTTTCTGTTATTATTAATACATTTATGTTACATTTGCATACATTTATATAGTATTGAACAGTACCATGTAGTATGTAGTATAATGTAACACTAAAACTTTGACCATAACACATGAGGAAAATAGTCGTTTTACTGTTATAACATTACTGTCCGACATTTGCACATTTTACCCTATATGTTGACAAGCAAATACTCTTACTTTATTACACGTATTATACAAAATATATTGGCTGCCGCTATGGGCAGCATTTTATAATTTCTCTCTCGGATAAAACTGACATCATTCTGCTTCAGGAGATGACGGTGCAGGAAGTGATAGACTCTGATTTTCGAGACATCTCCCGTCTCGGCATTCTTCAGGTTGCCGGAGACGATAAACAGGGACGTAAGGTGATTGTCTTTTCAGCTTGTCGTCTGCCGAGTAGCGATGAAATTGATCAGCAGCGTCTTCTCTTGTAAGTCGTGTTTGAACTCATTATAAGTATACGTTAAGTATATAACTGAGAGCAAATTATAGCTACTCACCCTATAAAGCAATTGCTTTACACACATTTTTAACAATAACTTAATTAAGTATCGTATATAATAATCAAATTTGATCAATTATGGTATAAATAGTGGCTTTCCCGCAGCATAATAAAGTTTTTAAAATTATAAATAAAATAGAAGGCTATATGCTGGTTAATTAAAAAAAAGTGAGTTCTCAATAAAGTTATATTGTGCATAGATGTACTTATTCTAGTTCGAAAGGTCAAAAATATCTTTAAACATTATTATCTATATGATGTATTATCTAATTTGATATATAAATGTGTATAGTATATATATGTACATTTCGTTATGAGGCGGTGAGATAGATATTATAAGAGTATAATGTGATGTGCAATTATGAGTTGTAGTGAACACAGTATATGATCTTTTGTATATTGTGTTGTAAATACTGATGATAGATTATATATAGTAAAATCATTATGAGAGTATTATACTTCAAAGGATGAAAACTTTGTAGCATATACTATAATATATAATAGTATTAAGTATTATAGTATATATATTAGAGGATACTACTATCATAATAAAAAGTTACATTAAGAATAATGCCTAGTATTAAAGCGCGTACGTTAAAGTAATAATTAAATAGGTATCAGGAACTTAGAAGATTAATTCTCTGAATTGGGTGAGTTCATTCTGTATGTGTGTTGATGGTTGGCTGTAGTTCTCGTGTGAGGATTGCTTTCATCGCTATGAGGCGGACGATGTTAACGTTAGTGGTATTATGTCGAACTTGAAGTTTCCGCCACATTGTTGTAGGTGTTTATTGATGGAACTGCTTTGCTCTTATATAGTGGTCGAATCGAATTTCATATGTGAAGAGCCTGGTATTGACTGCGTGTCGCTCAGTAGACGTTATTTCGTTGGTTTCTTACCCACTGTGCTGTTCCATAGGCTCATGTTTTTCTAGACAGGGCTTGTCGACGGTAACAGGTCTTGTGAACCATGCTTATAGGGATTAGGATATTATTGAACAGCTGTTTGATGCTTTTGCTGGTTTCGTCTCAGTAAAGGTATATCTAGTGTGAACGGCTTCTGTGTTGCTGCTTGTCGTGGTCGGTGTGTCGCCGCTTTTTATATTGCTGGTGTAGTTTGTTCCGTACTTAATAGAGAGGAGAGTATTGTTGAATTGTGTGGTGTATTTATCCTCGTCCTTTTTGTTACTACATCTTTTTGGTTATACGGGCTAGTTCGTTTCGAATTATGCTATTTTCATAGACTGTGCGTGGTGTATAAATATATAACGTTATTAAGAATTTACAATTTTTCTTCTTAATTTACCAGCATATAAAGGCGCTTTGCTTTTTTACTATCTTAATAAATCAAATATGTCAAAATAAAACTATTCTAACTTTGTTTGATGACATAGGTACTATTTTTAAAGTAATTTGGAGTAATTTTTGGAGTAATTTTTACAATTTGGAGTAATTTTTCCACTGTAAGACTATATATTTTTTAATCAATCTCTAATTGAATAAGTGAGCACATCCGGGATGCTCGTGTAAGTCAGACAGCATCTAGAATGCGCATCAAAGATGCTCGTATAAGTGAGGCCTAAATGTCATAATCCGAAATCTACGCTATTGATGACATGGAGATCAATACCTTACTTGTTGTAATAGGTGAAAGTATGCTTATAATATAATCCCACGTAATTTATAAAATCTTCCCTTGTATTATTAAATTTAAATTTTGCGGGACAAGTTTTGTTTAAGTAGACAGATTTTAAAAAATACGATTGTATTAATATTTCTATACTACTGAAATTTAAGATAAGAAGTATATATGTACTATGTAAATTATGTATAGTTATTGTGTGACTATGGTTTGTCTCGAATTAATCGAAAAGTATTAATTAAGGCTGTTCTCGCGTTATTTGTAAAATCTTTTCGTATTACGCCCTCAAGTTTTTTGAATTTTACACGCACTTTTAAATTTGAATTTAGCACTACATACACCCTCGCACAAACACATCCGTCCCTTGGTCCATCCCAGATATACATTTATACCTCTGGAGCAGTCGCGTGTGTTCTTTAAACATTTTTGCAAGCCGTGTTATTGGCTGACGTTGTACTCGACTATAATTGATTGAATAGTATGTAGGTGACGAAGGGGCCCTTTGTTCTCGGCAGGTCACGTGATGTTCTCGCGCTCCACCTTCTACTACTCTTGAAAGAGGCCAAAAATGTGCTTGCAATTGATTTCTGTAATAAAAATCTCAAAAAGCCTGATTTGGACTTTGCTGCTAAGGATGCCTTTAACAAAGTATTTGATGTAAGGATAATAAGGATTGTAAGCTATTTTTGTTAAAAACAACGTAAAAATGTCTCAAAAGTTCTACTGTTAGATATAACTTTGTGAAATTCGTCGAGACCAAAGACGTTTAAATATGCTATCTAGACTAGACACGATAATAGAAAGAGAGACAAAATATATGTAATTCTTTGGTTGACATCAGCCAATCAAGATCGACTATAACTATGAAAATTTGGTAGGCAAAAGTATGCGTACATAAACTATAAGGCAAAACTATGCATATTTTTTATAAAATCGCTGTCATCGACTAACTTTTTAATTATTAAAGTTATACTCCTATAAATTACATATGTTATAGCTGACATTCTGACGCACATGTCTATAATTTTACTTTTCATATTAGTATTTTATATCAGTTACATTTTCCCTTTTGAAAATCGACCGTTTATACTATGAAAGATAGTAAATTTATTTATTTTGCCTACCAAACAAAACTCGATTCGAAACCGAAATTACAGATATTTCGGTGCGTGTCTAGTCTAAGTAGTATATTTAAACGTCTTTGGTCGAGACTCACCAGCCATTCTAAAAAAAATCGTCTGTCTATCTGGACGTTTTTAGAAGATGTTAAAAATATTCGTTGCTTAATGCATGTATATCTGCTAAATGTGCCGTCAAAGCAAAATCAAAATTTTCACAATGCTCAGATATTGTGATGTTAAAGTAGAAATTGATGCCTTTGATATAAATATATGTCGCCTGGATACATTTTACGTTGGTATTTTTTTATGGTTACAGAACCTGTGGTTTGTAATTAAAAAATGTGCTTAACTTATCGCATGGAATACCTGTCGTGTGAAAAGTGGTTTCTCAGTTAACGATGAGGTTCTATTGGACAATAGATAGCAGTTATCTCTGATATAAAAAAAAATAGTCTACGATGCTGTAAAGTGTACCAGAAATCCATTTAATATTCAGCTGACTCCCGATTTGTTGACATCCGTTTGTTCGGCAAGGAAGAGTTAAAATAATATATTATAATTTGCAATACGGCAATTTTTCTAATATGTAGGTATGCTTTTCTATATTTTATTATTAATTTGTTTCTGTACTTCGATATAGGATATAATTATCTAATAACTTTTATATTTTGTGTAAGTATTTTTACTTTGGACATCGGCATTTTGTTACGTTTTATGATCTTCTATATAATATATATATTATGTATACATTTTGTGTTGGGATTTTTCACCAGAAATGTAATAATAATATTTCGTTAGTGCTATGATCCATATTCTATTCAGAATTGTTTATACATAAATTGTATTTTCGATTGTTTTCTTAACTATAACTGAAAACCCGCACCTGTATAAAAATATTATAATAAAACTTATTGTATTTATCCCATAACCAGGCATACCTGACATATCATTATAGAAAACAAGTTTGAGTATAACCCAAAGATATAGGCAACAGTATTTTAGTTGCATGCTGACTTTAGTGATTAGTAAAGTATAAAGGGAGTTGTATATAGTTTTGTATATGTATAACTATGACTAAATCAATAGATTGTGTCTATAGCACCGCTTTTTATAGCTTTTGCTGTCCTATTTTCATACTATGTGTGTGTGTCTATATGTATGTATGTTTGTTTTATACGTGAATGCTTATATCCCCCACGCTTGTCTTTTCCTTTATTGGGTGGGCGACTAATTGATTTTCCAATAGTTGTAGTTAGTTCCTTCTGCGTTTTCATAAATTTCTGAGTGTTATGTTCCATGGTAGGTTTGACTCTGAGCAATTTTCGCTTCCCTTTTACAAAAGACATATCTGCGAATATTATATCTTTAGAAACTAAGCTATACTCAATTTGCTGCTTGTGTGTAACTTGTTATCAACGACTTTATTGATGAATATAATGTAACTAATTATTATAGGATTTACATTGAATAATATATTGAATGAACTACATTACTTATTATGTATATGTAATGTTGTTGTATTCATTATTATAACATCGTTTTATACAATTTTGAATATATATATATAAGTATATGATAGATACATAACTAATTGCTAATGAATTCGATCAATTAGCGATGGGGGAATAAGTAAACAGATAAGAATAAACAAGAGTAACAAATATATTTATTGTAGCGGGAAAATTTGACTTCAATAAAGGTAAAAATAATCCAGAGACTTTTTGTTGAGTTATCATAATTATTATTTTAAATAACTTATATCCTGTCTAGCGATATACGTATAGTTGCGAGATTTAATAATCCCTTGACAATTTAATATTTCGTTAAAATGTAAAATAAACTGAAAAAATAACACGAAATAATAAAAATCCGTATTTCATTTGTGTTTTAGAATGTATATATTTCTTGTAAAAGAGGGGTATATTTTGAAGTATCATAAATTATATTTTATTGTGCTTTATATGTTAAGAAGAGTTTTACAGTAATGAGAATTTTATTTTATGCACAAAAAAACAAATATATTTTTTGTTTGAGTATGCGGCGATTGGCAAAATTCTTTAATTATTATTATTCAGCCGATTAATGGTTAACTCCGTTGACCTGAGTCATTAAATGGAGACACATGAATTGATGTCGTGAATTGATATTTCTTGTTAATGATTTTTCTTTATTCTATTATTGTTCGTGGGATGACTTGCCATAATGGCTAGAAAGTCTTCCTTGCCAATTGACCGAGTTGGTCAAGCGGTTATAGTGTTCGCTCTGTAATTGTGAGCACTCCGGTTCGATACTCTGCATGTCACTGATAAGTTCCATAAAGAGCGAAACGCGTCTAGCATTTGAGTATACGATGATTGGCAAAATTAGTTAATTATTAAATATATTTTTATTCTGCACATTTGTTCTAGTAATAATTGTTTACAGGGTTCCCTCTCGTCTGGAAATTGATTATCTGTCTAGAAAACCTAAGACTCTGAAATTTCAGAATTATTTCTGAAAAACCTGGTATCTCAGTTCAAAGCTGTCCAGCTAACTACCAGATGAAAAATTTCGAGCTGTATGTACTAAGATGAAATAGACTCATCTGATCCTAAACTCATTAAAACTTATAGTTGTGGGTTGCATATTTTGAACACAGCCTTCTAGGATGGTGCTAAATCAACTTCGTGAAATCTAGAAGTCCTTTTGAAATGTCTGTATATATTTTTTCTTCCTGAAGAGCAGACTTTCAAAAGACCAATGGTGTATTAATTGTGTTCCTCCAAAGTTTTGTGGCCATCGTTCGCTTGAACATTGTAGCTCATTAGGAAAGGGTGATTTTTGTGGCCATTGACATTGAAAAGTTATACTAACAACAGTCATGCCTTTCAAGTCATTCAGAGCATGATCAAGAATTAACTCATTTGTTCAAAACTGCATTTTTTCTGTCTATCCACCTTCCATTTATTCAACTATTTTCAGTTTTTTTAATCTGAATTTACTGTTACTTTTCTTGTATGAAACAATAGAAGAACTTTTGCACAGCATTCTGAAGAAAGTGGTAAAACCTGATATGCTTAAAGCTGCTATTACATGACCTAATTTAAAGTTGATCTTCAGAATGAAGAAATTTTGAATAAAGAAAGAGATGCAGATATTAGTACAGATGTACTAGCAGGATTGAATAAAACTCCCTAAAAGTCTACTTCTTTTCTCCAAATTTACCACTGGTTTTTAAGTGATTGCTAGTTATTTGTTGTTATATCAGCTACAAAACTGAAGCACAAATATCCATTGCCAATGTATAAATTTGTGAGAAACTGCAGCTCCTTGTCTTCAAGCTAAGTAAGTCACAACCTGAAACCTGAAAAACCCGTTTTAAAAACCTGGTTTTGCAAACTTCATCAACTTCGACGATTATCATCCATGATGTGGATCTTTCAATCGAAAAGTTTATTCGTAACTAAGTAACGATTAAAGAAATGAACAGTATAGTTAAGATTCCCAAATTCGCAATTTTAGAAAAAAAACAGAAATGTAAAATGAATGTTATACATGTTACAGTGAACTTTCCATGATATAATGTATTTTACTTAATTCAAATATGTATAATATACATATATGTAATATACACACTTAGTTTATTATTTTTTTATTTCCGTACACTACAGATTAATGACAATTCAAAAATTTAATAGTACATATAATCATTTGGATTTTCAAATTTCTGGAATTTGATCCTTGGAACAGTGTGGGCACCCTCCTAAATACAATGCATTATACAAATCAGTATGCGAGTAAAACAAATTATTTATCATTTAGTCAATGAGAAGTTGAATTTTATTGATTTTTTACATGTGGTTATTTTTTTCATGGGGTCTGTTAACATTTCTTAAAAACTAATTTATCATAATATTTTGTGTGTATATTTTATATACTATTCATTTTTCCATTGCCATTGCAGATATATAAAGAAGACTCTGGAACAGTATGTTGCTAACGACTATTCTCTTGTCTACTTCCACTTTGGATTCTCCAGTCGAAACAAACCAAGTTTTGCCTGGATGCGTCAGGCATATCGAGATTTTGATAGAAAGTGAGAAATGTTGTTAATTTATTTTGTTTAATAATACTTATTTGCTTTATCTGCCAAGAATGATTATGATGTGATCACTCTTCGTTACTAGTTTGCTTCCTAAATTATTTAAAAACTATGGACACTTAAGATCACTTATTATTCACTAATAACCATATTTTTTACCATAGTATTCTACTGATGTCTCAAAAAGACATTTTAAATTTTAAGTTATTTCTGATATAAAATGAAGTATACTTATAAATTAACTTACTAAGCATATATATCAGTTATTCTGTATCAAGTTTTCCTTTAGTTATAGATCGTTAATATATTATTGAGTATCAAATATTGAATGCATTAAAATTATTGAGATTATAAATCATATTACTTGTAATTAATTTCGTGAATAAGTCCCTGTAAACATATGCTAATAGGATAGTTATTGGGATGCTACAAATATTCGGGATCGTTGATATAAAAATCAGATTAAGATGATACGGATTGTCGATTATTTTTTATTGTTGTAGTAAATATTGTATATTAGGATGTTTTGAGGTCTTCATTTGATTTATTTTTACTTATCTTCTGAATAATTTATTATTCACTATATATTAATTATAATGTTTATCATTTTATGTTACTGTGTTACTAAAATTAAAATAATGAATAACTTTTATTACACGTTTTACACGGCACCCTTTGAGTATGCACATAATACAGTTTTTCTGATATTTTATTGTCCATTATATTCCAGTTTTAAGAAGAATCTTAAAGCCCTGTACCTTGTCCACCCAACCAACTTTGTCAAATTTCTTTGGACCCTTTTCCGCCCAATTATAAGGTTAATCACCGATGTCTTCATTACTCTTGTATATCTCATAATAATTTGTATTTATTTGTATTATTTTATAGGTATTTTGGAATTGTTTACTTTAATACTACACGGAATCAAAATACAGGTCGTCCAAATTTAGTATACTATACAGACAGTATGCTGGCTTGTTTTGTAATATTATTTGTAGAAAACTATCAATTGGACTTACTGAATAGCCTCAATTTCATTAATATTTTCTCAAAATCTATTCTTTCTATTGTATTGCAATTTTCTCTACGAAATTATATTAGATTCAAAGATAACGGCTTTAATTTAAAAAATAATTCAACACAATATCACTTAAAATGGGCTTATCAGAATAATAATTCTTCCATTCTTAAATAATTACAGCCTGAATACTTACAGAAAAACCGTAAGTACTTACTGCTTTGCATGCTAATTGATCACTTACTCCAAATGACTTAAACATATACTGCATTACACTAATTGACTACTAAAACAAAATATTTATTGACTTAGTAAATAAACGACTAAACGATAGTTTGTAAAACATACCGTCTGCATTACCTGTTCATACCACTAGTTGCTGTATTATTCATCTTGAAATGTGAACTGTTATTTTATGTTTAGTTTTATAAATCATTATTTGTGCGTGTACAACTCTGATACCATATAAATAAAGTAAAAAAATTAACCTTTCGCCAGAAAAGTAAATATCGATTTTATTTTCTAATGTTATGTTTGTGAGTTTGTTTAATGTACAATTAATAATTGTTATTATTGTTATTTCTCATTAATACAAATCGCAGATTCTATGTATTAACCATTTTTCAAGAATTATTTTACTATTTTTAACCTGTGATGTTTTGTATGGTTTTAAAGTGGTATGAAAATTATTTTATTTTATTAACGTCATTTTAAATTTATATTCAGAAAAATACAATTGTTGGGGGGTTATTTCTTTTAATAAATAAAGGTGTCAGGACGAGTTGTCATTTTCGTCTTATTGTTGTCTTACTAATTTTGTTCTTTTCAATATTGCCTCGATATTAACAAGTGTTAACTAATGGCTCGCTTTATAAATTGATTTTAAATTGTTATGATAATCTGGATGCTCATTATTTTAATAAACTTAATCTATAATTTAATAAGATTCTGATTACCTGTTTATTGTACTGTTTATTATAATATTCTGTGATTCGTGTTCAGTAATTGTCCTTAAATATTTGATTTTATATTTTATAGTAATTATCTACACATATTTGCATAACTTAACTGTATGCCGAACTTTAGGTTTAGTACTATTCGGTAATGTTGATAAAAATCGGTCAGTTGATAAAAAACAAGGATTTGTATATAACTGTAACTAAAAGACAGATAGCTGACTCAGTGCGCTTGCAAGATGAAGCAAGTTAACTGTTCGGCTTGTATCATAGAAATAGGAGTTAACTCTCATTTCTATGGCTTGTACTATATTAAAGCCGCATAGCTAACTAAATGAATGGCCTGATCCTGTACGTGTAATAACTGCCCAGTTGTTGTTATAGAAGTCCTTGCTACAAAATAGACCTTATAATCGTGATAAATCAGTATTTAAACTTGCCTTGTTGTACATATACATAATATATTATATAATGTTTGATTTTTATTTGTTTATTTGTCTATTTCAAGATATGCTTTTATTCGGTCCCGTGAAGACATACCCTAATTTTGCTCTATATCGTTATTGGTATTATAAGTAATAACTAACATAGCATGCCCTTTTTTAATTTTTTAAATACGTGTAAATTAATAGCTTTAATTTTTAATTATTATATACTTAACTATGTATTAAATAATATTTCTATAAACAGATATTTACTAAAATAATTCACTAAATTCTATTATTAATTATAATAATTAACTAAAAAATTAACTTAAAATTAATTAAATTAATGCATTGTATATCATTATGAAATTAGTGATAATTATAATTCTTATATATTTTGAACACTTCTCAGTGCTTCTAGGGTGGCCCGAATTGCAAAATATTGGCCCGAATGCCCGAAAATTTGGCCTAGGTAAAGACCGAAAATAATTATGTTTCTATATGATCATTAAAGATGCCCGAAATTTAATATTGACTGATCATTTGAAATTAGTTCTACATATTATAATCTATAAAAATATGTCGTAATACTCATAGACATATATGAGTATTAATATTAAACTATTTCTATATCTATTTAATTGATTTAATAAAAAAACGAAATTCTATAACACTACAAACAGTCCGAGCTCTAGCCATCACCAAGTAATATTTATCAATGATCAACCACACCAGTGCATCTTTCCCCATAACAGAAGACCTGATGGAAATGGCTGCATCGGCTCATGCAACATATGATAGGAGAATAAACGAGGTTAAAAAGAAGGAAGATGAAATCAACCAGAAAAGGAAAGAAGACGAAGTTTGAAATTGTTTCATTCAGAAAAAACAGAAAGCAGTTGTCTAACTAAGTTGGCAGATGCCATGGTTGCAAAGGAACAGGAAATAAAAGTAGTCTCAAACAAAAGGAAAAATTGATATGTGTGCAGGAGGAGGCTCTACGAAGTATACAGAAAAGGAATCTTGAATTGAAGCTCTTGTTGGAAGAGAAGGAGAAAGTGGAAAGCACAAAGAAGCGACTGCTATGCAGTGCATTTATGAGAATGTTCTCAAAAGATCAAATATGGAATCGACTTACAAGATTCCACAACTTGATAAACAGTGACTTATATACTAAATTCTTTACACATAACTATTGCTTTTCTAACTGACTTTTACATTAATAAAAAGGTGGTTCTCCCTTCGCAACATGTTGAGTAATTAAAATAATACACGTTTATGGAGTGGATCTCCGAAAATTCGTAAATACAGATATTTTACCGCAACACAGGCTTTTCGTTTATTTTAATGACTTTTACATTCCAAATTATATTCTTACTACATCAGTGTGTCTCTATATCTTAGCAGAATAAAATTCTGGTTATTATTTTTTTTATTATCTGAGATCTATGAATTACTACCATAGTACTGCCGTTATTGTAATATTAACATATTATATACGTATATTATTTATCTATTGTATTATTGCATCTTTGTGCTACTAATATAATAAATATGTATGTACATATGTAATAATGGTTCACGATTTTAATAAAAAATAATTTATATAGGTATTAAAGGTAATTTATGATTGACCCAAAAATATTTCCTTGATCCGAAAAATAGGAAAATCCAGAATAGAAGTACTGACTTCTTGATATGTAAATATTATATTCTTTCTCTTCAAATTAACCATTATAATGTCATTTATTTTTATGTTACGAAGTAATTATCATCTCAGTTTCACGTACTATTTTCTGGGACATTCTTCAGTGCCAAATTTGGTCGGAAGGTAATGTACATCAATCATCTTCAGGAACTTCAGAATTCTCTCCATCTCGACCAGTTGCCCATTCCACAACGTGTCAGAAAGTGAGTTAAACGATCGAAGGACAAACAAATAATTTACTTTACAGGTTTTAAAAAATTATTCTATATTTTACTCAGATAAATTGAAAAACTTTATTCATCCCGCAAAGAAAAAAATTGAATAATTTGGTCCAAATTAACAATAGGTACTCTACAGCTTTTTGTGGATAAGTCTGCCATATACTAACTAAGGGATTGAAATACCAAAAATCATTAGCAATAATTTGCTTAACCCTATCTATATGCCAGAGATAAACCCACCCATCCTTTTAGTATTTTTGCTGTCATAAGTATATCAACAAACGCAAGAACATTAACTCTATAGCAACTTTTACAACTTTAAACACCAACTTCTACTAACTTTGTGTTTGCAACGCTTAGAAGTAATTTCATTCTCATACTTCTGTTGGGGACCAGTTTATTATTGAACAATTTTAATATACCAAAAGTAGGACATTCAGTTATTTCGAAACAATTTTGACTATGTAAAGTAATGCAAAATATATTGATTAAAATATATTTTCATATTGTAATCTAAAATACTTCATTTTATACATTATACTTATTTACGTTATATGTATATTATTATTTTTAGATTTATAATTATAAGTCTTAGTTTTTCGTGACCAAAACCTGTATTACTGTATTAGTCATAGTAAAACCTTAGTTGTATTATCACATAGATGGCATCTTGAAATCAAATGTTGCTTGGCATAGTTTCTTTTAACGTTAATAACTCTGAAGTTATTTAACTGATTTCTTTGACATATGTATATGCTATGCACATAGGTTTCATTGTGTACTTTTAGCATAGTTTAATTTTTAAATCCGTGCTTAGTGCGTTTCTTAACTTTAGAGATATTGATAGTATTAGAGCAATTGAAAACATGAAGTATTATAAATATGTATGGAGTTAAAATATTCGATATTGACTTCCATAATTATAGGCTGCTGAATGATGTGTTTATATCTTATGCATATTTGTCTAGAAAATATCATTACAATAGCTCTACAGATAGTGAGAAATATCCATTAAAATATTATGAACATAAAATGTGATCCATGATAGTCTAAAATCCATACTTCTATTCATTGTATCGTTCGATCAGTCATGACCAAGAGTTGATGAATGCTGCGAGGAAGCCAAATATTCCTTCTAAGGTTGGCATCATTCGTCCAATGTCAACTTTTGCACCTCCAGAGCACCAATTCGGCGTTTCTCTGCAACAGTAAGTTGTGTGTTATAATATTCGTGTCTATGCAGCCTTCCTTTGATGGAGGAATACATATCATAAAGCTCGGTACATAGTAATATTATAAAAATCTATTGCATCGTAAATTGAATTCGTTTTTATTTATGCTACAAACTTCGCTCTAACAACTAAATTCTACTTTATAGATGTATTTTTTGTACTAATAATATTGATCGGTAAATCGATCTAAAATATTATTAACAATTAAACGTAATAATGGCTCCTTATAAAACCGTGATAACACACAATGAATTAATAATAATAGCTTCAACTCATTCAAATGTTACCTGTGATGCATATTGTATTACTTTTTATTTGGAAAATATTATATTTTATGAAGTTTTCCATAAATATACGACCTTAATGCAGATCTTAATTATAATTTTATCAACAATTGAGTTATCCAAATTCAAGTAATCAAAATGTACATAAGTTGTCTCAAAAGTATTATACTAGTATACATTATGAATTACATATTTTTCCGCTTTTAATTATGTGTTAACGATTTTAATAACCAACTTTTTAGAGTTTAGAGTAATTATATATTATTTTTCACCTTTAGAAATGTTCAATCTAATTTATTTTTTATTCAGTTAGATTCTATTTTATTTCATTTTAAAGCTTTTAAAAAAATGTAATAACAATTAATAATGTGTAGATTACCCCTACAACTTATCCATGAAAATGATTTTAATACAATTAATTTTTATTCCTACTGATTAATATAAAACAGATGGACATTTTCTATCGACAGAAATTTACAACGATTTGCATTGTATGTTTTTCTAATATTTAAGTATGGATACTCTTAATCAGAGTGATTAAAAGAGTATTCATACTATTAGTATTTTTAGTTTATTAATATTGAAATGTATTCATATCCAATAAGACTTTTTCAAATATTAAAGATGTGTTGTATTAATTATGGGTTGTCGCTACCTTATTGTAGTATAATCCACAACTCACAATCTGCCATTCCTCCCATTATGGAAGATGCCATGAACTATATAAGACTGTACGGTAAGTCTGCCTAAAGTATTTTTATTACTGCTAAGCTGTATATGTCATTACGATATAATATTTAAACAATGCTAATGTTTTATATTATGCTTATTGATGTCAATTGGTAATTTGCAATTTATGTTGGCTTATATTTAACTACCCTTTTTATTTAAGGTTATAACAAATAATAATTGAGTAATAAATAATGTCAAAGGGCAATATTTTAAATAAATTATATTTTCTTTCAATTTGAATTTGAATTACCGTTCGAAAATATTGATAGTGAAAATTGAAATATTTAGATGAATTAAATACTAATAAAGTGATAAAATGATAAAGTATTTTAAACAATTTTATAATAGCATTAGGTATTATCAATTTATCGGACTATTATATCACTGAGCAATGATTAATATTAACTTTATTGATTTTATATGTATATTAATATAAGCAGAAAATGGCAAAAAGTCTATTAGCTCAACCAATAAAAGAAATGAAATATACTTAATAATTTTTTTATTAATAAAAAACTTAGTTGGCTCAAGTCCAATATTATTTATTAAGAGCTAACACATTTAACAGATATTTCTTTTATGGGTTGAGCTAACACACTTTTTGCCATTTTTGTCTTATATTAACATCCCAATTTTTTGCTGAATACATTATTAATTGACTATTTAATGTAGCATTTGATTATATTATGAATAATTGTAGAGGTATGTTCAGTCACACAATTTGATTGTTTTAGATAAACTCCACAGCAAAAAGTAACTAATTGAGGCGTCTATTATTTTTAGAGATAACCCATTAAATAATATGCATAATTTATATATTAAATATTTGTTTGATTAAAATATGCACACATAACATAACATTTTTAAAGCAGTCATTTACACTCAATAATATTTATCGTATTATATAAAGATATGGAATTATATTATACTAGGTGCAGCGTAGTATGGCACAATTTTACGGTAATTTTCGATAATATGAAGTCAACCAATCAAAATTCAGATATAATTTAATCGATGCTATAAATGTTTGCGATCGTTTTTAAATGTTATTTTGTGCAAAATCATACCATTTTGTTGATAAATAGTGTAACATTATGTTTGTAAGTTTTTAAAAGAGCCAACATTATTTTTATTTGGTTTTTCACGGCGATCCTAATAATATAAATGTTGTTCTTGCAAAACACATAGGTGTCTATTTTACGCTAAAAATGAGCTATTTATAACATGTAACATAGAAAACAGTGATTGTTATGTAAAATATATGCCCATTGCAACGGTTTTTAGGTAAAAATATCATTTCTCATCTTGGCGACATTTTCAATATATGTTTAAAATTTCATAAAAATCGCTTATAGTTTAGGGGGTGTTATTGGGTCTGAAGAATAAGAATTAGGAGAATAATTAAGAAACAATTTTTTTGCTCCTAAATATCTCTGGTTCTATAAAAGTTATGAAAATGAAAATTGGCAAGCTAATTAATTTTCGGTGGCGCTATACATAAAAAGTTAAATCATTTCAAAATATAAATTAGTTTTTAAATGGTAGCTGTTCAAAAAATGGCCGTTGTTGTGGTATTCTAATATACCTTACTATACGTAGGTTGCTCGCATGAGCTAACAACCTACTACTGTAGGTTTTGATGCATTGCGTTGCACATTTATATTGATAGAAATTTATTGTTTTTAAAATAAATTAAACATATGGGTATCTACATTTTTAGTACATTTTTCTCCAATATTTCTTGTGTATTAATTTATTTGCATTATTTTTAAGTATGTTAACTATAAAATCAATTTTATAATTTTAAATAATTAATGAACTATTAATGACTTCTTATTATCTTATTATTGCGTAGATTAAATATAGGAAAGCGATGTACATTTTTTGAAGTACACAAATTAGAAAGCATCAATAATCGTAGATATTTAGTAAAAAGTCATAATCGTATTACTTAGTTACAAGAGGAAGAAAAAACTGTCTAAACAACTACGAAATTGGTGAAAACATGTTTTCTATCGTAAATATATATAAATGAAATTAATGAGCTAATACAAAATAAAACGTTTCAGTTTACGGATAAAAAGTTGCAGAAAATATATTTAAAGATTATAGATCAAGTTTGAATAAAAATCTAAAATTTTATAGACATAAAGAGGAGCTCGTCTATGTTCTTTCTACGTTTTACGTATCCGCGAGTAAACTGGATGGAGATAAATTCAAATACCAAACTCTTTAATAGTTACGATATTCACTGAACCGATATACATATATATAAAGATAGAGTTCTGGTTTGATATAATGTATATGATCCGGAGTTAAGTTGTAGTATCACAATGAAGTATCATGTGTTTGTAAAAACCCTATAAAGCGAAGGCCAAGGTGTCGTACATCACTACGAACCCCTCTATCAAAAAGGTCTTAAAAATTTTATTCAATTTCGTCTGAACTCACCTTCAAAACTTTAATATAAAATTTAGATATTCATAATATTGATCGTCGTGGCGGCGAAAATTTAACTCATGAAAAAGAACAGTATCACGGGCACCAGATATGATGGTAGATGTTATATTATGCCAAGTTGGGATGAATCTACAAAGAATCATCAAACCAGTGGATCCACAAATTCTATTGTAGGTAGAATTTATGCAGCACCCAATGAAAATTGTCCGGTGGCCATTATAGGAACAAAATATTTACAAAAACTTGATCCCCGAAATAACTTATTGTGGCAGTCTAAAAGTCAAAAGATTTTATCACAGCATATATGATGCAAAATGGTACCAAAATCACCACCATAGATACTTAGTAGAATAATAATGTAATTTTAAGGCCACATATTTACATTCAAGTAATTATAAGTAAACTACAATTTCTAAAATTAAGTTGACTATACGCGTGTTCTTTAACATAAATTAATTTTTAATACATTTTTTACAATAGCAGTTGCTATCAGTTATTGAAATATACATTAGTATCTTCATATTTGATCAATTATCGCTGGAGTTACACTGAAGTTTTTATTTGTATGTATTTTTATAATCTGAAGTACTTTCTGTGTGTTTATTTCGTTCTGTATTATTTTTATTCCAGCACTTGGTGTTGAAGGCATTTTTCGAAGGTCACCCGACGCTCGACTTGTTAAGGAAGTTCAGACTATATGCAATGCCGGTAACACAGCGATAATTTATTATACTTATTTCAAATGAAAGTATCCTCTTCACTAGTTCACTAGTTCATTAATTAATTCCTTAATTGCATTGTTCATGTTAGTTTCTTTTTAATTTATTTCATTAATTATTTCTATTGAGGTACCCAAAACCTAAGTCTAAAAATAATTTCTTGAAAATGTTATTACACTGAGAGACACTATTTTTCTATTTGCTAATGTAAATTACTGTACATTTCTTCGTGGCCTAAAGCATTATTTAATTTATTAAAATTAATTTTGAAATTTATATATTTTTATAACAGGAACATTCTTTTAAAAATAGCAATTACATTTATTTACTGCAAGTTCTTAATTTAAAGTACATACAAAAAATATAATGAAACTTGACATATTTAAATCACCTAATTGTATTTCATCAACATGTTTCACATTATATATTATAGTATTACTTTGTTGGTTTGAACTTTAAATTTTTCATTTTTAATGCAGTAATTTTATTTTTTTGTAATTACAGTAGTGTTAAACCCAATATAATTTTAATTTGATATTTTATTACCAAACACGTTTCCAGTTCATTAGTTATTATTACACAGTGATAATTTTTCGATTTTCAATTGTTGAATAGTTGGTTAAATCATAGCCATCCATTTATATATTAGCTACTATAGTAGCTTAGTAGCTAATGTTTAGAAGTCCATGGTTAAATAGACCATGGAGTGTTGTCTAATTGTTTTAAATATTAATCTTTCTAAATTAATTCTCCGCTATAATTGAATAGGTAATAAGGTAAACTTTAAGGAAATTGGAGACCCACATCTAGCAGCGGTTATTCTGAAAACTTTCCTGCGTGAACTCACTGAACCGCTAATGACTTTTGATCTCTATGACGAAATTCTTACAATTCACGGTATGATATTAAGATCTATATTAGTATGGTATATATTTTCTGTTTTTAGCTACTAAACAATTGAAAAAAATGATATATATTTTAATAATAGCACAATAGAATAACATTGTATTTAATAATTTAAACTACTCGTTTTATTATCTTGGCTACTTATAAATTCAAAATTTTAATGTTTTTCTACCACGACATTTTTTATGAATCATTGTTTTATATTATACTTACTTTTTAAATAGCATTTGATTATTTGAAAATGCTATAATGTATGATAAGCTCACCAGAAACGTTTAAAACTTAGTTCTACTATTACTTGATATATTTATTCAGGCTTTATATTATATTCTAATTCATAATTATTGACTGTTTTAATTTAGAACCGCCCCTAACAATAAAACCAAAGTTTTAAATACTCATTAACGTCATTTTGAATTAGATAGTAATACATGTTTAATTTATTTTATTATTATTATTAACAATGGTACTTAGTAGTAGCATATGATTTATAACGAATCTTCGTATATATTTTTAATTTCATAAGTTTATATTAGTTTTGTAGGGTTAAATGTATATATATTTAGTTTGCCTTTAAATTATCTATGTATATGCACAATTTTAAAATAACATAAAAAATACTTCAAAATGCACAAGAAAATGTAACACAGAATAGGTAGTAAAGTAAGTGTTAATTTATTCAGTTTAAATTTTTTATAATATTTTTAAACTAGTAAATAGAAAATAAAATATAATATCTATAATAAAAAATAAAATGTATTTTAAGATTAAACATTAATTAGTTAGATTATAATAAGCCTAGTGAACTCCATTGCTTCTTTTTTAGTTATTTCTTATTCACCCCATAATTCTAAATAATATTTGCGATTTCATTTTTATTTCTTGAATTGGTATAACCTTTTCTACTTTATGTTTTCTTTTATTCTAATCAGGACTTCGTCCTCAGAACAAATTGGCGATCACGAAAGGTCTCATTTTGGATCAATTGCCGGATGACAATTATATAGTTCTCAATTACTTAATGGCCTTTCTAACTGAGGTTCGGCATTTATTTATATTTTTATTCGTTATTTTGTTATTAGTTTCTTTTTTGATTGATTTTATTTTGTTTGGAAATTTGTTTTCATTTTTCAGCTTCAAATAATTTTGAAGTATTATGCAATATTTTATTGTATATTCATAATATTAAAACGATAAGAAAGTTTTTCCGTTGTAGTCTACATCTGAAATATAAAAATAATGGACCAGCTGATATCTGTTCATATATTTGAGCACGTACACGGGCTTAATATATGAGATTAGATGAAATAATTGTTATTCTGTTTGTGTACCAAATAAGAATTTACTTTAAGAATGTTTCTTATTAAGTTTTATCTTAAGTGTACATATAAATTTAGGATACTAAGTAAATATTATAGTAACTAATGTGAGAGATAATTAAAATTAATGATTTAAATTCGTTTTTTCCATTTAATAGTAATGGAAGTATTAGAAAGATAACATAATTAGAAATAATATAGCATTGGGAAAACGATTTAAACTTGACGCTATTTCATAAAATCAGAATGACAGCATTTTTAGAGCCTATCAAAAGCCAGCGTAGTTAGTCAAAATGTAAGATCATTACTAGGTTTTTTTATATCGAAAGGTTTGGCATAGTTTTTTTATTTAGCGTGTTCATCTTTGCTTTTTTTATTAAGTAAAGTCTGTCTATATATTATTACATTTATGACTCTTGTGCATTTATGGCCCTTAAGAAATAATTATTTTTTTCTAAAATAAATTATTTGTTATATTCATTATTATATTCATATTGTTAAATTTGTTAAAGATCGTGCATTGTGTATCATGGCCACGTTTGTTCATGTCCTTCTGTTTGTTCTCTTGTACAGGTGGTGGCTCACTCCTCACAGAACAAAATGACAGCTGTCAATCTGGCCATCGTATTTGGTCCCAATCTAATCTGGTCACGAAATCAGACATCGCTGGCCGTCATGAGTCATATCAACTTATTTACACAGCTTCTCATCAACAACTATGACACCATTTTTGTAAAATAAACAGTTGACAAATCACATTTTGTCCTCTCTCTCCATTTCTTAACACTGTGTCAGAATTTAGCTACTTATGCGTTTATCAGTTGATCTGCGCAGATACTTACACTATTAATTATGTTGTTATATCTATCTAACAGACTAACGGATCTAATACATTTCAGGTCAAAACAAGTTTTTATTGTGTTATTGTTAAAGTTTAATTGAATTCTCAGTGGATCGAGCTATTATATATTTATGTGTATCCCAGATATCATGTGAGCATTTTCAAAATTTACAAATTACGCTTGTAAGACTGAAATATAATGGTATATTTTTAGATTATTTCATATTAAACGTATGTATATAACACAAATTCAAAATCTTTCTGTTTATTATTATGCACACAAAATTCTCAGATGTATACTATTTTACTGTTTGCATCTGATATTTGTATTTTCAGATTGAATATTTATATATATATAAAAGTTCTTTAATTGAATCAGAATGTCTAAACGTTATACTGTAATGGAGTTATATAGTTTAAAAAAAGTATGAATATTTGTAATTTAGTTTATGCATTTGAAAAATAAAAACATTAATATATACAATAAAAATTATAATTTTTTGAAAATTTACTTAAAACTGCTATAAATTGGAATTGTTACAATTATCATTATATAAAATAAATTTTAAAGACTATTTATTTATATTTACTCGTAAATTTTAATTATCTACAATGATACATCGATGTATTTCAGAGAGTATTAACATTCGAGCACAATGTTAATTGGAAAATCTTGTTTGCTCTATATTACATTCCCCAAGCTTTCAAAATATTTCATGATGTATAAAAATACACCTGTTTTTATTTGTCAATATATATATCTTACTAAGAAGCTTGGAGAATCATTATAGTGTTTTTGTGTTGTCAAAAGTCAACAAATACGCCTAGTTCCTGTTTTACAGATCTTTAAAAATGCTTTATTTTTCATGATTGTATTAGCAATTTACTAGCTATATATCGATAAACTGTGTCACTATATAATATCGACACTATTACTGTGTATTACCGAACAAAAAATATTATTTCATGGTAACATTGATCTCCCATTCTGTTCAATAATTAAGACTGGTATATAACCCTTTTACAATAGTATTTATTTTCTATTTATAACTACGATGGCAGATATTTATTATTATACTAGTATTTCTTTTTATAACAATATTGTATTTGTATTGTTACTGTTATTCATAGTTATTTTTAGTATTTGTGTTGTTATCGGGATCTTCAAATTTACTTTACAATTATTTTGCAAAACCTCTCCTCCTCTCGCCTTTCCTTTCAGCTCTCAATATTGTTATTTTCGGTGGTTTTTGTTTATTTATAAATTTTTACATTTATTATATACTACACAACATAAATGTAAAACTTAGCATCTTAAGCTAAAACATTTTTTTCTATGTTTATCTCTGTTACATTTCTTCTTAATAGATTTGATATTTATTTTAGTTATTCGCGAGAGCATAATAAGTGCATTTTTCTATATATGTGCCACTGTTTCATGGTGCTGTTCTGTGTATCATAATTTCAAATTAATCTCAAATAAAGGTGGCTGTGATTTTTAACGATGTTTTTCTTTAAATTTTTCTTTAAAAGGGAGTATAATGACATGTGCTTTGTGCACAAATATTTGATAATTCGTTATTTAGATCGGCAATATATTATATTAGTATATACTGAGATAATTATTAATGATGCATATTACTTATAGTGTAACTATTAATTTAAGAGTACGATACAATAGATATGCGGTATTGTTTCTATAAAAGCAATATTAGGAAAATTATTAGATATTGGATTTAAACATGTTACAAAGAAAATATAGCGTTTCTTTAGTCATGAAATCATTATTAGCGCATATATTCTAAAATATTTATTTAATATATACAGTCAAACACCGACAATGTGTACCTCTCAGGGAAAAGAAGAAAGTACGCATTATCGATATTTAACTTATTTCATTAATATATATATATATACAAATGACTTTATATCCAATTGAATTTATTTACTATTATAAGTAGTCTGGTAATGATAACACAACAC
>JAYRBW010081660.1:0-23449 GCA_036023295.1 Invenusta paracnida | reverse complement strand
CCCCCTCCCCCTTCTAGAGAACGCGATAACGGCTCTTTTCAGAGCCACCACATTTTGATTGATACATATAATAAATTTATTATTTTGGATTTTTTATACCTATATTTTAGATTGAATTTGTCAAATTCTTTTTGGCGAGCAGTGTATGTATAATATGATATGCTTGTTTTAATTTTTTCATGCTCCAATTGGAATTCAAGATTAATATATACATATATTACTTACTACTATTAAGTAATATATACTGTTAAAATAGTATCACATAATAAAATAAACGTATGTGTTCATAATATTTATAAATTAGTTAATTCCCTTTAAAATTGAATTTTGCCTATTAAATTAAATTGATCTTAATAATAATGATCGACCAACTAGCTAGAAGCTTCGATTTTGCGCACAATTATGGGCCAGCAAAGGCGGCAGCTACAGGATCCTCTCTCTTGGAAGTGTCTTGTACGGATGTAATGGTGGGAAGAACCACTCCAGCTTCCAGTCCTAACTTCTCCACCAGCTCCTGGTCTCCGGACAGTTCCTCAAGGCCCGACCACTGGAGATGCCGGGTGAAGAGGGCTCTCAGTGGTCCCACTTCCCATTTCGGTGTCTCACTTCGGGCCAATGGAAGGTAGGCTGAGAGAAAGTCTTCGGTGAATTGGCAAAGACACTGACGACGGCGTGTGTGCCGCTGCTCTAGAGGATGTGGACTTGTGCGGCTCACGATCTGACTGGCGTAAGCTGAAGCCATCGAGAAGGCGAGCTGACTTTCCAGGCAGGACTGTTAGTTGCCAGGAAAGGGAACGTGGGTTTAAGTCTTACCATTTTTATTTTATTTCCTTTAGTTAATAGTGTTTATTAAAAATATCACGGAAACATATTTAACATAAATTGAAATTTATCAAATTTTGGACCAAATGTATACCGAGTATGTGTTATATCGTATTATTAAAACATGTATATATTATTAATATAGAAGGCATAATAACAGGATTTTTGACAAAATTATTGTTGTAACTAGTATACTGAATATCTATATATATATGTAAAACTCTTTAGAAATATGCATTGTACATATTATATAATTAAATGTAAATAACTGGGCAATAAAAATTGTGAATGAAAATGTATTAATTGTATAATGGTGTTAAAGATTATAATATCTTAGATTAATTAAAAATTATTATCAGTCTTAGGTAAAATATTTAAGAATAGTTAGAAATATACAATTAAAATATTTTAATGACGTTATGAATTATTTATTTAATTATTGAACACCCTAACGATAATAAAATATAAACAATTTTTAGAACGAAGAAAAATATTAAATAATGTACACATGAAAATAACTAGTTATCCATCCATGCTTGAATATTGTTTGAATATTAATTGATTATATGGTTATATACATTTATAATATTTTCCAAAATCTATACAGTTTCAATACAATGACAGTCATACCTACCGAGTCAATATAGGATGTAAGTTGATTGGAAAGACTGATTAGTTGAGTCAGTTTGAGTCGATCCGAAGCATTGCAATAGTTCAACACAAGACGGAGGCGTTCCTGATAAAATAATACATGAAATAATACATATTCTATAGTGACTTTCTATTAACAAAGAAGAAAGAAAAATTATCACTCAGCTTGCATAAAGAAGGCAGAAGATAATCTATAAGGGGAGGAACCGCATGACGTGGGAAAGAAATGAGAAATGAGAAGTGTAGAATTGAGTAAATAAATCAGCGATGGAGTGATGGCGCAAATCTACACTTCAAATGATCATTAATGCGGTGAAGAGAATAGACTTTACCGTACTGTAGATAGACGGACAGCGCTGATAAGATCACAGCGTGCATTAGAGTTAGTCCCTTTGAGGACATGTTATGGCTAAAAGTGAGATATTTTCAAAGTGTGATTAAATGAAGTATGGCTATATTATTGGTGGTGAATCTGTCTTTTTCTGTTAATTCAAATTTAACATTTCAATGTTTATTTGTTAAAAAATTTCAAACGTTAAATTAGGGATATTTAGAAAAGATATTATTAGTAATCGAAGGAAAAAATAAAGTGAATCACTGCTAAAATGTATGAAAAATGTAAAGTTTTAGAATGAAGTATTACTTCGCAGTTGAATATTATTATAGCTAGTAGTTTAAATGCTTAAACATTTTATTTAGTCGAATAAAAATTAAACATTGACTGAACAGTTTAATCCAGATGCATATTCAATGAAGACAATTGCATAATATGCAATTTATTTTTGTTTGTAAATGAATACTTGTGTATTAGTGGATTTAAAAGAAATGTTTAAAAAATTTAACTTTAATAAATGTTTGGCATTTCTTTTGATTAGTTTTTAAGAATAATTAAATTCAAATAGCGAACTTGGTTCAAAATGGCAATGTATTTCTTGTATAACATTAATCTATTAACATTATATTACATCTAATAATTTTTGTTAAAAGAAAAGGGAAATAATTATTATAAATAAATAAATAAATATTTGTTGAATACATATTTACTAGGCATAATTAAAAATATAATAATCATAACATTCTATATAAAAGTCACTGGTTATGAATATGTCTTAAATACTTGTACTGCATGTAGAGAAATAATGACTTACCAAACATTCATTCACAGAATAAAATAGAATATATATCTGCGGAGTAAATTATAACAAGTTAAAGAAAGTAGGTATTGTTTGGCATTTTTGAGATTGCACTTATAATCTTAACCATGGCTTGAATTATAATAGAAAAGAGAAATAAGTGAAATTATTAAGTATCTATCTACACGTTTACATCAAGACACGCTAGTTTATAATAAAATTTGAAATATAGTTTGTCTCTTTAATGCCAAAGAAAATCCCAAATAAAGTTAATTAATCTTTACTTTTCAGTTATACGTTTTCTTAGAATGGAAGTGATCAGATGGCTGTAAATTGTAAGCGTATAATTATATACGCATAAATGTTCGATGCGAATAAGATTACTGACTGGTTTCTACAGATGCCACATTAAGAGCTATAGATAATGTTATGCTATGCTAAGACAAATACAATGAATCTATAATGGATCGTTCATTTTGTCTTAGGCTAAAATAAATTCTTTATTATTATTTAACATATTCTCAATATTAAAATATATATTTTCTTGAAATGTAAAGTTTATTTTCATGTAGGCATATATGTATATGAGTATATAAACTCGCATTAAATAAAAAAGCAATTATATTCTAGATAATATTCCGGGTGAAGGATACATTAATTGTGTCTGTTTTCTTGTTTCTTATTGATGTAAGGATAAGAGGTTTTCCGTCATTAAAGAGGTCCACATTGACGTGCGTGGTCTTCTTAAAAACTTCTTTTGCTTTCTGTAAAAATATTAACAATTGAAAATAAAATTATTAAACAACAAACTTCAAATGTCAACTATAAGTAACAGGTACGTATATTATTATTTATTCAAATATTTTTGGGAATATCAATATTTGAAATACCATATATATAATAGAGTAACAATAAATACATTAGTAAATAATGAAAGAACGTGTTAATTCTTCAACATAACCTAATTCTTTAGTTCATTAATAGACTTGTATATCAAAGCATTGATTATATGGTCACACTATATGGTCATTGATTAATATGGACACACATATGTTTAAATATTACACAGCTGTGCGATGTATACAAGTATATGTTTCATTTAAGAAAATAAAGAAAAAACTATACGAAAATAAATATAGTGTTTCATCAATAATAGTGGATATTTGTAAAAACAAATTATAAACAATAAACGATTGATCAATGTTCCAAAATTTGATAGTTCTGTTGCGTAAATAATTACAACTGTTTAAATTAATGTTTTTTTTAATTATAATATATATACATATACAGTTTTATATTTGGTTGTAAAGTATTTGTTAAAATATTTTTTTTATTTTAATAATATAGAATGAAGTAAGTATAATTATATAATTACGTTTTCTTTGAGTCCATTGAGGTGGTGCCATCTAAGGATCCCTAAACTCACAAGAAGAACAGCAGGCATGAGAAAGACACATAGTCTAACCGGCAAGGTGGCTGTAGAGTAGATGCAAGTGAAGACACTGCGTTAATTGTCACTGACTAAATATTAACTTAAAAAACGTAGTAATACTATTTAAGTAGCATTAAATTATTCTGAATTGACAATATTATTTATTCTAAGATTCATTTAGCTAAATATTAGTTATTTATTTAGAGTTGAGAAATTCAATCATTGAGTAATATTATATTTAAATCGGCTGTTCAAAATTAAACACAAAAAATAAAAACCTTCAATATTCTTATAAAAGACTGATAATAATTAAACAATATTATCACCACAACTCAATAGTCCTATATATTTACAGAAATGATATAACATTTTTTTTCTGTGATCCTGAATGCTACTTAGAACCATTTTCAGCTATATCATCTATACAATTGGAAGGCAAATCAAATATATATGTATACCTACTACTTTTAAGCATTTTATATATTTTGCATTGTAAATCTTATAAAATATTTTTTCTGATTATTTATTTAAATTTGCATAATCTACAATTGATTACAATGCAATAGAATGACAAGAATATGAAAGTAGAACTCAATCCAGAGTTATAGATCTTCGTAAGCTTACACTGTATTATATGTAGAGTTGTCATTTTAAACCTGAGTATTCAAGTAATTTGGTTAATGAAGATTTCGTGTATATAGTTGAATATACACTTTGTCATGCACGTTCTACAGTCATTTTCTCAACTTCCTCAAAGTAATGTAATTGGTATTCTTAAAGTATACCCCATTATGCCTTCTCTACGTTAATGTAATGTAATTGGAGTGTCTTAAAATATACTCCATTTTACTTTCAGTTTTTTTTCAATATTGTTCTAATATACCTATTCTAAAATTGTCATAATTACGTCATTGCGTGTTTTTTACTTTCCCTTTATGTCAGTTGTAGTTCAGAACAATTAGTAAACAATTTAACCGAGAAATAAACTTAGTCAAATAAGTTTATCTGAGATTTTAGCACGTTAAATATTTTCTATATTATTTACACAGTTTTTTGGTCTTCTAAATACCAATGTTTTATACTTCCTGTGATATTTAAAACTATAGAAACTACTCTCAGATGCGCGTCAGATTGTAATATACAACTTTATTTAATTCTAATATGAAAGCAAATTTGATTTACATATAAAAATATTAGTGTTAAATATGAACTTTTCATTTCTCATATTTGATAAATAATTAGGTACACTTTATATTAAATCTGAATAACAAAAATTTGATAGGAAGTTGATATTATTACAATTTGTAATTTCGCGATACTTTATCATACCATAGCCTAACCTTACTAATATTAAATAAAGAGGAGAAAATGTGAATATTTACATATTTATTGTAAAAAAATTATATAACTTTTAAAATAATTTAGAAATCACATATTTTCACATTTAAAGTTTAGTAATATGTGTGGGTGTGTGGAAGTGCTATGAGAAATAGCTATAAACGATTATTCAAATCTACATTTAAAAAAACTTTTTCGTTATATATATAATATAGATATGTTACGTATACACCTTGAATATTTTCATGCTTTTCAAACACATCTTCAGAGTAATATTTTGCTATTGAAATTAAAGTTGCTAAATATTTTTTGTAAAATTTTGATAAATAATATATAATAATATATATATAATAAATATAATTAAATGTGCCTATATTCACTATTAAAATATACGATTCTATGAACAAAATAGGAATGTGAGTAAATATCTCTTTAACAAAAATGCTCCCTGATTCGGAGAAAATGGAAAGAAATGTGAATTTGCTTTAGCTAATTTATCACATTATCACAAAGAAAACAGATTTGCATGTGAGAGTCTTACTCTAAGATATAAGCTGACATTATCCAAGTCAATTAATCAATATTTTGTATCCAAGTTAGTGGCAAGTACAGTGAAAATAGAAAATGGATTGTTTACTCCCTTATTTCCTGGCTGCATCCTGCCTAATCTTTCATAAACCAAAAACATTTCAAATAATTTTTGTCACTTTTGACAGAAAAATTTGTAGGTACAATTTGATTTACTGACGTAGTTGTTTAACTGAAATAAGAGTTTAAGTTATAGGTTTACATTCTTTACATGCGATTAAAAAATAAAATATTGATTATTATGGATATGGATATATGGATTCTCAAGTTTCGTTAATTTAAATTATTTTAAATTGAGGTTGATAAAATAGGTAGGTTTCATATATTAATTATAGTAATTTTATCTATATTCCTTAGTTTTAGAAAAATCTACTGTGTTAAAAAAATATTTGATAACTTATTTTTAAGCAGATTTACTCTGACAAATGAATTAATAAAAAAAAGTTTGTTCCCGAACGTAAATTATTTTTAGAAATAACAATAAATTAAACTTAATACAGAAGTATATGTATAATTGATTGATAAAATGAGTGTTTTTAATTTTCAAAAAATAATACGGTTTACAAAACTATTATAATATAATTTTGTGAGGGGAACAAAAGAGTGTACTTGTATGCTTTTCATAAAGTTTTTCATGCTAATTTAAATTAAATAAGTTTTACATTAAATTTCTTCACAATTATAATTGAGATTATTAAAGTTGAATAGATTTTTGTATATTTTATCCAAAGAAAGTTTATAATAACAATTTGTAGTATAAAGAAAATTGTAGGTAAAATTTAAAATAATTAATATTATTTAAATATCACCTGAAATGAAAATAAATGATTAATATGTACAATTTTCTGAGAATAAATTCTATCACAATGTAGGTATTATATGACACATATTTTGTTTTTTCAATTTAAATAAATATTCTCCAGACAATTTTTCTTTACAATAGTAAAATATATGTATATATACATATGTACATATGCCTCCGAAATGTAGCATAAATATATCTTAACCTTTCAGTATATTTAACAAATTATGAATACAAACCACAAATAATTAAATTCGAAACATTATATGTATACCTTGTTATGGTGTCAATAGTGTTTTGATAATTATTACAACTATGCACTTAAATATTTTTTAAATATTGACAATATAAATATTGTTATAACAAATGAAATCAAACCTGGTGAGCTCTCTGGAAAGACAAAGATGACAAGCACAAGTCCAATACACCAGAGCATAGCCAATCCTGAGAGCATAATCGATGGAGCCGCCGTAAATTGCCATGGCAGCGCTCTCTCATCTAATCCCAGAGCATCAAGCAACATCTCCACGTCATTGGGAGTGATGAGCTCAGATTCGTCTGTTGAATCGGCTGGGCCGTTGCCCCAAGGTCGTGTTGTCAATTCCAGGGAGAGGCTCGGTCGGAAAACTCCGGTTACCTTGACTTGAACAGAGCAAACAAGCTGTCCGTTTGAATAGGCTGAATATGGGGAGATAAAGAAGAGAGGAAGAGGGTGGATAAAAGACTTTTTAAATCGATTGTTACTGCTATACAGAGCTATAAGTAATATGGGGACGATCGATATAGCATGCAAGAAATTTACTCTTCTTCGCTGACGAAAATAAGACCAGTTGACCAATCAAAGGGCTGTATTTTTTCGTAAAAAATGCCTTTTTTGTAATAAAACGACTACAGTCAGTTAGCTACCATCCATACATTGAAAAATATAAAGGAGTATTTTCATTAGCTTATTGTTTTCATTAAATATACAGAACTATAATTTTAAATATTCTTTTTTAGTATAAAATGTACACATTGTCTAGAATACATCTCCGTTTTAGCAACAAATATATTACATTCGATTTTTAGATTAGACACCATTTTATTAGCGCGATTTCCTACGTTTCTTTAAAAATTGTATGATCTATCATATACGTATCGTCTCTATAATTCCTTATAACTATATCAGTTGGTACACAAGCAATGTGAGCATCTTAGTTTTTATGTCTAGTCTTATGAGCATTTACAGACAATTATGAACATTTAGAAATATAAAATGTGATATATTATTGGGAAATTTTGCTAGTTCGTAATGCATCATGACATAAAGATGCAGTAAATAAAATAAAATAAAAAGATTTATCATAATAGTTTCTGCGCTTAGATTTAAATACTTTTATTTAAATAAATCAAAAATTAGTTTTTATATACCTAATATTATTGAATCGATATTATCAATATTATTACATAGTTAGATGTATAAAAAACTGGATATGTAGATATTATGCATAATTTGTTTGATTATGATTATATTAGTAATTATATATTACAAATATTTGTAACCTAATTGTCTTTTGTACCAGACAATAAAAAAAAAATTACAGTTTTATTTTATCATATCAAGTTAAGATGAGTGAAGTAATTAATATATGAAAGATACATAACTCTTCACAGTTTCTTACAAAGTAAATTGCATAAAATTCGTACTAATGATTCCGAATTTCTTCATTAGCTATTCACTTAAATGCATTTTTTCAAACATAATGTATAAATAGATTTACATGGAATAGAGTGGGTACATGTTTCAAACTATAACCCAATTTAAGGACAAGTTGATCTACATTGTGTAGCTTTGGGTGCGTGCGCATTAGTGTAAATATGATCAATATCAGCAAACTCATCAATATAATGCACTAGAAAAATGGGTCGCGAATATCTACACAATGTAAATCTTTTAAAGAATATCGATTTATTAAAGATCTATTCCTCATGGTTTGAAATTATGCATTAGTTTATAGTGCGCAATATATAACGTGCAAGCGCACTAAAAGAAAAACAAGGAATCAAAGAGTCAAAGAAATGATATACTTTATAGAAATACATATATGTATGTAGTTATGATTTGTTTGATCACCTATTAATAGTGAAGTATTTATTTATATTTTTCAGGGAAATCTGCATATTGAATATATACAAAAGATAGACAAATCTTGTTGATACCTGGAGTTACGACTTCAGTAAAATGTATGATATTATTGTATCTCAAATATTCAGTCCATAGACAGATATAGAGATGCATTATATTCTGAATTTAATTCACCAGACAACTAGCGCAGTAAATGAAAGATTATAGTTTTAGTAAATATATTAGGCTCCCAAAAGTGTAACTATGAGTAAGTATGTATTTTGAAATAATATTTTATTGCTGAACTACAAAGATTTTAAGACATCTTTACCTTTTTAATATTGTTCTTTAATTAGTCATGGTTTAACACATTGATACTGCATTAAACAGTATATTTTGGTCAAAAGTACATAACATCTATTCAAAATCTTACAATGTGTTATAAATATATTTTATACAATTTTAAATAATCGGTTTGTTGTTGATTTTCCAAAAATTAAAGTTTTATAAAATATTTAAAGACTATATATTAATGATTATATAATAATTTCTGCTTTGATGAAAATGGTAATACATTATATTTTAATTACTATATATTATAGTACACATTTCTTTCCTAACAAGTGGATATTTATTTTGTTTACAAGAAATATGTATTCCAGAAAAAATGCTATTAGAGTTTTCTAGAGCACTTACAAACGTTAGAAAGATAACAGCTTTTGAAATATATTATAATTTATCCTTATCAATTTGGTAAACACAATTTCTGGTTTGCAGCAAGATTAACATAGCGCATATTTACTTCAATTCATTTTACAACGGTCATTTGAGGATAAGAATTTAGTGAAAATTTCTTAATTGAAAAGTAGAGAAACAGTGTTTTTTATTTCGAACTGTAATGTACTATGTTATAAAGCTTAAGTGCTGATCTATACTTATTGTTGGCTAAATGATGATTATAAGGTTAAGTATATTAGCCACACTGATACGTATTTTCAGATTATTTATAGTGTATACGTATATTTAAGTATATAGTATATGATATAAGTGTTAATATCATGTATAATAATAAGGATTTCAATGGAAAGGAAAGCTTTTCAATGTGAATATGGCTTTCATGACCTTATTAGCAGAAGAAATACCGTAGAAGCCTAGTTTAACAGTGATTATTATATGAATCCATAGTTAAATTAATCATTTATAATTTTCACGAAGAAAGTATAAAGAAAAATATGTATAGAGAAAGAAAGTGCTCACACTGATGTTTTTCGTTAAGCCATGTCGAACCTTTTAGTCTATTTTCCCTAAGTAATATTCTATCAGACATTATATCAGTTATTATAAATGAATTTAACATAAGAATATATATATATAGATAATGCAGTTGAATAAAATTATTTGAAAAATATCATCCAAGTACTGCATCTACTGTAAGTCACCATGACAGCTTTGCATACCAAAATGTATTGTTTGGTTGTCATAGTGATGCCTCATTATTAAATGTAAAGTGGGAGAATGCGCATGAAGTTGAATTTGTCTTATACGTATATTATGAATATTTTAGAACTAGAATTATATCTAGTACAAATAATTGCAGAAATATGGATACGTGATCTATCTTCATATGCGTACAAAATATGCTATACATAGTGTAGAGCATTACCTATATTTATGGATATATATATTATGCTCGTACATAAAGTATTTTCGTACATATACCCTAAAAATAAGAATTATTTTGCTGATTACACTAAATCGTGATGTTTATCTACACCAAACGTTCACAAAAAGGAAAGTATTTTTAATACTTATAGATTATGCGTTTATTGTAGGCATTATAAAGGAACTGAGTTATATTAAAATTCAAAAGAAGAAATATATAAAAAAATGTAAATGTAAATTTTTACCCTATGCTATAAATATTGTATTTAGTTAGAATATAAACCAAGAAAAAATATAAGCTTAAATTTATCATTTCTGTAATATGAACAATAGAAATAGTTGTTAATTTGCATTTATCTTTAATTTTGAATCGTTTGTAGAAAAAATCCTAATTCTTACTTGATCTAGATGTTATCAATTTCAATAGATTTAATATTATATTCTATTTGCAGTCAAATATATACTTCAGAGATAATAAATTATAGATTGAGGTTAACTTGCCGATAATTTTGAATTCAAGGAAGAAAAAGTATAAACCTAATAATCATTTTCCACTATTGTAGCAGTACGTGTTAAGTGTATATCTCATTTTCCCACTTAACATTTCGAAATAATAAATATTTCATCGAGGAATAATCTTTTATATTCCCTACAATTGACTTTTAAAATATTTAGATAACCAACAATACAACAGAACAAAATTTAAGTATTTATATGAAGAATCATAAGCCTATACATGTAATGCTTATTTCACACAATAATGAATTAAATAAATATATATAATTGCAGAAGACTGGCTGAATATTGATTAATTAATTCATATTTTGTCATTTCATTTAAAGTGTTTATAATTTGTTTTATTCAATCTCAATGATGATTAAATACAAATACAAGTTCTATTTATTAAAATTAAAATGAATCACATAAATTCTTTAAATATATATTTTAGAACACCTTAAAAAAAGATAAAAAACATTCAGTACTCAATTTTTTTTCATCTCAAAGAAAAGATGAGAACGTGAAACAAATCTTGAGACTTACGTGTTGATTGTGACACCATGGAGCACATTGTAGCACACGAAGCACTAGTCGGGAGCATCTCGTGCCTTAGAGCGAGGAGAAGCTGCTCCCAGAACATGGCATCGTTGGTTTGGATCCCAGGAAGAGAGCGCAAATTCTCTGGCAGTGGAGAACTTAAACATGGCAACACCAAAGGAATCACCCGCTGTTTGCGCTGCGTGAGCGAGGTCATGTGACTTAGCGTGGTTTCATGTCGAGTCCAGACCTCTGCTAGAAAGGCCTCTGACACCACCAGTATCACCCGCTCACTTAGCATCATCGCGCACACAATATTCTGCAGCTCCGAGGTGTTTCGGTAGAAGTCGCGCAGGTCGTAGGCGCACTTAAAGTGGTAGGGGGCAGCCTCAAGACGCCGAACGAGGCCCAGCACCCACTGCCGGTCGCTCGAGTGATAAAGAAGGAAGGCATGGTACTTGTACTGGGGACCGAGACGGTGCGCGCTCGTGTTCACCATGAGGATTCCCGGATCATCCATAGAGACACGGAGTGAGGAGTCTCTTGCCCGACGGCATGAGTAGGTGGTGGGGGGTCGTGGACCACAGCTGAGGGGCTGATGGAGCAGAATGGAGGGAGGGCGATGGGGATTCGGATGGGAAGCCACACGTCGGAGGGGCGGCTCCACTAGCCGCATCTCCATGCCAGCGAGTTCCTGGGGATCTTGGCTGATGCTTTGGTGGTCCACAAGAGCTTGGCATTCTGGAGAAAGAGAGGTATGAGTATGTATTAAAGAGATTCCAAAGCATCACAGAATATCTTACACGTCCTTGCTGATGAAATGAGATCTTGTGTTTGTACATACTTAGGTATCTGTAAAATTAATTTGTGTAAGCTGTGTCAACTGCGTGCGTTTAGCAGCTCGAATAACTAACTGACTGATTTTTTTACTGTATCTTCCAGGTGGTGTGAGGAACCATAATGACAAAGTGATCGCCAAAAGCCGTATCTATACTGAAAGATAATTCTCAAATAACTCTGCTAGTGTGCGCCCATACTACTAAAAGTAATATATAGTCTTTTCATCAGCTATAATACTATATAAGTTTTATTGATCAAATGAATATTTATACATAAGATTTAAGATTTTGATATAATTTATGTGAATGTACAGGTATTTTTTGACGGTATTATTATTTCTAATAAGTTTATGTTATACGTGTAATATATTGTTAACAGAAAAAGAAAATTAGTACTGTTAGTTCATTGTTCTATTTAAGAACCTTAGATACCTCCAAAATACCTTTTTGAATTGAAATATATAACATACTCGTATTAAATGGAATAATGATTTTGTTTGCTGTTAGCAATAATTCTGCGTTTATGTTAATATAAATTATATGTAATATATACCAGTGTGTATTATACAATTATACAATTTACGTAATAGAAACTGTTATATATAAATTAAGCTAATTATAAACACAATCGTTATCTAGGGATAATAATACTGCATGTGACAGATAATTTCTCACGGGGTAAAAATTATCTCAGTCAACATCCAATTAGTATATCAGTAAACATTTATATACTACATGTGAATAAGAAAAATGTTAAGTATTTGATAAAACACGTTTCAAAGAAATAATATTTATAATAAATGTTCAAAACGTTTTAAAATGCTTCTTCAAAAATATCATTTTGTCTTAGTTGACGTACAGTAAAAACCAATATATCGACCATATATGAATGAAAAAACAAACCATTAGTAAAATAAAATATATTTAATACAATACCGAGCTTTTGAACGTAACAAAAGTTCATCATGGGTACAATGCAAAACACAATGAGATACATAATATAATATAATAAATTAAAATTACATGAACACTATTAAAAGAATGACAATGTACAGAAAGAAAGAGAGTGAACTGGAGAGATAAAGAAAGGATATGTAATAGAGCCAATAAATAATTTACTAGTAGCGTGGTGTTCAATAGTGTTCAAAATACAATTTTTATTTCTTATATGTATAATGTGTCTCATTGTGTTTTGCATTGTACGATCGTGAACTTTTGTTACGTTCGAAAGCTTGGGTGTTGTATTAAATATATTTAATTTTACTAGTGGTTTGTTTTTCATTTATTCATTCACAAGTGACCAGTACTTTTTATTCTGCATCGACCATATATATTTAGGCTAAATAAAAAAGTAAAACAACACAATTTAAAATTTCTAATTCAACTGGCGTATCTTTAAGTTTGAGACAATTTTTTTACTGCTACACGCTGTATATATGAAGTAGGCCTATATGAGTCTATATTCTGTATATTGGTAATACCCCGTATGTCTGTCTTTACAAATGAATAACATTTATATAAGTGGTGGCAGATTTCAACTGCAAGATAGTTCATTCGAAAGATCCATAAAATTGGTAAAATATTCTTCTCTGCGTGTTCATATACACATATTGTCATAAACATTGAAATCGTGTGGTGATCAACCTCACTGTTGTAACTTGCGCACATTTTCAATTTATTACTCTCACACTATCTCAATTTCCCTTTATTTCTCTTCTGAAAAATAATATCGTTTTTCTGTTCAATCGATATATTTGGAGTACATTAAAACCAAGAAAGTTAAAAGGAAAACACTGAAATAGACTTTTAGTGCGATATTGTTGGTACGTACCTAGAGAATGTTTTATCGATTTTAAACTATATATGAATGGAAAGGTACAAATGCCTACTGATATTGATATTGAGGATATTTATCAACGCATCCTAAAATAATATTTTATTTCAAAATGTTTATAAAGTGTGAATTGGCAAATATGCACAAGTAAATGTTTGTAACTCTCGAGGGAAATCAGGATAAGTTCGGCAATCTTCATAACTTCCTGTCCGGCATTTAGAGGGCATACTCATCTTTCTGTCCGGCATTATAGAGTATACTCATCCCAAGTTTTAAACACTTTCTGTGAAGAATTTTATTATTTTGAAATATATATTTATTTTCGCCATATTCTCAAAATTATTTTAATATTCTTAAACATTTTCCTGAGATTAAATAAAACAGTTCCATATATATAATTTAAAAAATAAACTGTATAGGAAGAACAAATAAATCACATGAAATTCTATTATTCGTAGTAAAAACATTTATTTGTCATAACTAACACAAATTTATTTGTTTATGCTCAAATTTCTTTTTTAGTTTAATCAAATAAGTTTATATATGAATGCAGAAATTTGTACTATTGTTCTATTGTTCTAAATTGTTCGGTTGTCTTAAAGTTTAAAATTTCTATTAAAACATCCATTACGTCACTGATTCATGACATAACATTTAATGTAACGACACAATAATAATGACACTTATTCACATAACATTATACAGATAATACAGATATCTAATTAAGAGTTACAGATGTTTGAGCACTTTAAACAAGGCCTTTATAAAGTGAATAAATTATAATTGACTAATTAGTTTCTTCCAAAATACATGAAATCTATTTATAAAAATTTTGCAAAAACTATATGTCGAAATTTTCATTACTTCATAAAATGATAGTTTTCTTAAATATTTAAATTTATGTGTTTGTGAATGATTAACCCTAATCCTTAATCATAACCTCTATAATTTTCAAACTTCCCAGTGGAGTAGCTTTGCATGTAGTTAAACATAGTATTATGTAACGTATTTCATAAAAAAAAAACGTTTTAAATGTTTAAATAAAAAGTGGATAAAAATTATATTTTAATTATTTTCCAAAAAATTATAAAATGCGAAAAAATGTTTGTTCATATTTTCTTAACTAAAATGCTTCATATTGCATTTTTTTATATAATACATGAAACTTATCAGTACCTAATTCAGAACTTAATCGAATTTCTAAAAAGAATTGCACTTTTAATATAATAATAATAATATAAAAATGAATGTTTTAGTAATTTTGAAAAAAATGTGAATGTTTACGGTGTGGTTACGTGACCAGTCTTTTTGGGTGCACACTCGTGAATGTAGCGTTAAACGTTTTAAAACATAAATCACAGAAACATATATTTCTCCATTTGGTCATTTAAAAATCACAGAAAGAAGTGAACCTTATTAGATAATATCATATATAATGATTAAATATTTCAAATCATTAAAGTTTATGCACATTTCATATACGTTAGGTACATCACATATCATATCCCATATTATCACCCCCGTTAGCGTAATGCCTAAGATGATCAGCATAAAAGAGAGACGTTAACAAAAATTAAGAAAAACAGAATTATACAAAATATATATTAATGAAATTTAACAAGTATACGTTTGTTAGAAACTTATAAGTAATGTTTTGAATACAGCATAATCTCTTTTTCAGTCACGTCGATAACGTACACATACACACCTACATACACATATGTAAATATACAGGTGGTTTGTGAACATGTTTAATTACCACTCATCAGGAAAAGATGCGGGAAAAGATTATAAATGTCTTATTCATGCTTCATATTGCATATTCTGCGCTATTGAATGGATATACCAAAGAGTGGATGATGTGGAAACAGTGTCTAAATCCAGATGTCAAGATAGCATATATAGGCAGAATTATGTAGTTAATAATTGTAGCATAGACATGTAAATACACATGATATTTAAATCTGGATATACATTTATGTATAATGTGAAAGTCATTTTTTATGATCAATATTTTAAATGATAAGGTTTAAAACAAAATAGATTTCTTTAAATTTGAAATCTTTACCTAGCTTAAAAGTGAACAAAAAAAGTAAATTTCGTAATTACTTTTTATTGGTTGGCAGTTTAATATACGTTTTTGTGCAATATTCAATATTCAATAGTAAATGTATATTATTTTAATAATTAACAAAGAACATTGTTTCTTTTTTGTTCTATTCAGTTAAGCAAGTCAATGATTTAAATTTCTTGAAGTCTAATATTATCAAACAAATACTTTAATTTAACGCAATATATATATAATTTAAACTCAAATAATATTTTTATTTTTTAGGTTTTTTAATTTAAAGAAAACTCATATATTCTTGCTCTAATGTAGAAACTCGTAGAATTAAACCAACTTTTAAGGTGTTTATTTTGAAAGATTTTTAATAAATTTTTGTTGATATTGATTCTACTTTACATTTTTAGTTAAATAAAACCTTAAAGTCGTCGAAATTTTAAGGTTTCGTATCTGTTTGTTCTAATATTTATAATGTAATAACTAAATGTAGACGCGGCCAAGGTAACTTATTACCTATTTGACTATTCTATAAGTCTTTCATCTTCTTCCTTCTTTCCGCGGCACGAAATTTAACTCAATAAAATGAAGTGTAGGTAGCAGCACAGATTTTGCGCTTGATAAGTTTCGCAAGGTAGAGACAGAATGACTTTACTAAAGTAGGAACTTGCAGTGATGGTTGTATTCTTGCTCGGTATTCAGTGTAACCTTCTTTTCTCGTATGTTTTTCTAGGGTTTCCTTGCTGTTCTCCACTTCTGTATGGTAATATTCTGATCAATATGATCAATGTGTATGTAGAAAGCCTAATCTAATTGTATGCACCTATTTAATGAGTTTTTCTGAAGAAGTTTGTCAACTTATGATATGCTTAACACTATATATACGTTGACATACGTCCATGTTAACTCTATTTTAGTAATCCTGGGTTTTCAAAAAACCATAATAAAGGATAATAATTTTAATTACACATTATCATATTTAAAAAAGTATATTTGTTCTTAAAAATATACAAAAATATATAATTGATCTGGGATAAAATATTAAAGAATGAAGTTGGTAGAATTAGACAATTATGAGATTGACATTTAGACTTAACTATATATATAATCTTAATTTTTATTAAATACATTTTTTTTAAATTTTCATTAAATATATTTAAACAAGAGAGAAAATATAAAGAAAATGGCTATGTTTGGTTTTGGATAGAACTAGATTGTATTGCTTAGCATATTAGGTGTCTTCAGCTACTTTAAAAAATCATATTGTTCAACTCACTTCAATTTCATGAACTTTCACAATTTAATTTAAACAAATATTAAAATGAATAAAATATACATCTAATTTAACGATCATAGCATTAAATGTATATATATGTATACATCGTAAATCAAGAAAATTTAATACACGTATTGGATATATTCTATTTGCAAAATTTTGAGTTTACAACCCTAAATCCCAAACAATTATCGAATTTAGAGACAGCATAATCTTGATGAAATCATATTGGATGAACTATTTCAAAATTTTCACGAAACGTTTATTTCATAGTGTATTGAACATAATGGTAACCATTTGAAATAGTTTCTGTATAAAAAACATATTCATATTTTTCATATGCACGCAAATTTTATTTATTTATTTTTACCATATTTACGGTATTTGTTTTGAAACGCACGTTCTATATGCATACTTGGTCCAAACATATTTGTATTTATTCATATTAAGCTAATAACTTTCTTTCGTTTTTTAAATGTGAAATTTCATAAATATATCGCTATTATATAATGAAGTTTAGATCTAATCAGGCTCGTATTTACTATTGGTGCCGTGCACGCGCATGCCATTAAGCTACTTTCTAAATAGAGTACTTACGAATAAATTTAAAAAACAAAAAAAGTCAGTACCAAAGGGTGTAGGGGTGCTCTTCGGTTTGTAAAAAATGCAAACGCAATACAATGAGCCAGAAGAAAAGATGAAATTCATCATCAATGCTTGAACATAAAGACATTGTAATTGACTTAAAAATAAAAAATATAACAGATAGATTCGCCAAGTTAAATCTTTGGAAGATGAAATTAATAAATCCTTTTGAATAACTTTGGCTGGGTATATATCTTATGCAATATTATATAATCTACTTTAATTACGACATATTAAAAAATTTATTATTCAATAAAAAACTTCAAATACACATTTTATTATTAATTAGTTTTGTATATATTTATTTATATATCATTAACCTTTCGGTACTAGTGACCTTATATATTTATACTATACCTATTAGTATAATAATGTCTACTAATATATATTATAATTAGCAAATTTTTGTATTCCATAGTTACATTAAATGTAGTTCAGCAACAGATTTTACATTATTAAATAAATAAATAATAAAAATTTTAATGGAAACTTAATATGTTTTAAGATAAAAAATCGATTTCCTGATATTATAGATACTTTTAATTTACACATACATAAAAAGTCTCTTATTACGAACGCGCAATCCCTGAAAAAATCCCGAATATACGGATTTGCTAATGATATTAGCAGATGAAATTAATAATGGGAAATTAGGTATGATATAAATACAAACTAATCCAACAAAAATGTGTGTGTATTACATAAATACAAAAACTTACCAAGAAGACTATCTCTTTCTTCCATATCTCAGAGATCAATGTTTTAACTTAGTTTTCACAATTGGATTGAAATTTTTTCACCAAGTCAATCTTAACTTAAATAACAAATTAGTTATGCACGTTGTGAACTTCACATCCTTAAAAATAAGTAGCTAATAATTGTAAAACTATAACTTATAAAATACATTATAAGATAAGCACCTCTGCTCATAAATATACACGTAAGTACGGAAATTTAAAAAAATTGTCAACTACGAAATAGTAGAGATTTTCTAACTGATACAATTGGATATTTAATTTACGTAGCTCAATTATCCCATTCTACCAATCAGAACCTCAGAATACAGTTACATTATACTTTTACGATGGTATTGGATGATTCAATCAGTGCACCTGATAAAACAATGCATATATATTAGTTAGAATGAGTGTTTTAAAAATATAACGTTTTCTTGAGTATTGAATGTAATTTTGATTATTACAATAAAATGACTATTAGCTCATTATAATTGCAATTATAATTGTCTCATTGAATATAACTAAGCTATATCCTACATATATATATTTATTATATATTAAATTATTCGTCTATTTATGATATATATATATACATTTAATTATTATAAACATAATAATAATAATAAATAAGCTAACATATTTTCCAAAACAAATCATTAGATAAATAATTAATCATATGTAATTTGATTATGAATTTGAAAATGAAAATGTATATTTTCTCGGATTTTAAATTTACGCACACAAGTTATACCTATGGATGATATATAAGTTAATAAAAACTCTGCTGATCCTTTCAGCTTACTAATTATAATTCCGTGTAAATAAAAAACGTTCAGAAAATATGAAATATAATTATAGAAATAATAAATTATTTATTTGAAATCAGGTTATATATCTAAAGTTCATGGAAAATTTCAAAATTTGGAATCATTGTAGTTAAGTATATTTTAAGAAAATTTTTTTAACATTTACTGTTAGTGAAAATATTCTTTAAAGTAATATGGTTCTCCTTTAGCAGCATGTTTATAATAAAATAAAATGACACAAAAGCCAAAAGCTGCAAAAGTTATTTTCTCTCAAATTTTCGGAGTTCCACTCCATAATCATGAAAACGAATGAATGAATTATTGTACAGTATGTTACATTAGTTAACGCAATAAATTTCTTATGTAATAATGAATACGATTACAGAGGAATAGTGTGTATAGTCTATCAGGCTATTACATTAAAGTGGTTAAATGAAATCAAAATATTGTGTTAATGAATAAAGCTACATGAAGAAAGTTAGAATAAAGATAAATTATTTCATTGCATTCTTCCTTGCTGTTGATATCAGGCTTCCCATAGGGCATCCAAGAGTATGACATTTTCTGTAGATACGTATAGGTGTATCAACTTTCTTGAACAAGTTCTTAATTTTTCTGTCGATGGATTCTCCGAGGTAAGAGTAATTTAATAAGAGGATGTTCTTGTCATGGTTAACAACGTATTGACCAACCCTTCAAGGTTCAGTAGTTTTTCCGAATAATATGCTTCTGGATATTCGTGGTTGTGAAGCGTAGCCTTTAATGTGTGAATTGTACTCTGCGCGTCACCTACGTTTGAGCACCTATTCCGGATTATTTCTGCCTGATCGTTAATTATGATATTTGTGTTTGCTCCCATAGGAAGGACTGACTAAAAATGAGGAAGCAGGTTTCGTTTGACAGTTTTTTTAAGGAATTTAAATTCCAATTTGCCATCTTTGTGAATACATAACGAGAACTCTAACAGACTAAGCGAATTATTTTTGGAGGGTATTCAATTTCGAACTTGGTGTCAAGATAGGGATTGTTTAAAGACGCAAATATCCTATCAGCCTCTTTCTTACATGTCGTTAAAATGCACGTATCTTCTTATTGCCTATAGGCAATAGATGTGAGAGTTCAGGGTGAACATTTGCAGATTGTATAGGCAAGATGTATTGCCAAGATACTGCTGCCCATCGTAAGGCCTATGGGATTCTATACTTGGAATTCGAATGTGAAGAAAGTGTTTAGTAGTATAACGTTTAGGAGGGCTGAAATGTGCATAGGCAGGGGTGAGGCGTAGCAGTTGAGGTTTGTAGAGTCTAGTTCTGTGATTGCATTTATTAGTTCTTGCCTGTTAGTGGTGTGAGCTGGGACCATCTTTAGGAGTGGGCTTACATAGTAGATATGCATTCTTTGTAGTGGGTCCGCTTATGTTTGAGACGATTTACCTGTCCTTTCTTGTAAGTTTTTATCATATAGTAAAAACGCGGTAGATCGGAGTTTGAGGTGGTATAGACGGCGATGATAGAATTTAGTAACTAGCCCCATTTAATTTAATTAGAAATATGAAATTATTTATTTAAAATCAGGTTATATATATCTAATGTTCATGGATAATTTCAAAATTTAGAGTCATTGTATGTTAAGTATTTTTTAAGAAAACAGTTTTTAACATTTACTGTTGATGAAAATATTCTATCTTGAGTACGGAAAAAATGTATGAAGACAATTTGGTAAAAGTCGAATAAGTTTTCTTTTTCTTTTTCTTTATTGGAAGACTATAACGATAGCTTTCTTTGTATCTTCTAAACTATTGCAATTTTTTTAGTTTTTCATCTAATGGAAACTTCATTTTTCCTACTGAAATAGACCATTAATACGAGTAAAAAAAGAATTTTTAAGCTTAGAATATCACTAAATTTATCAGAATGTATCATTATTATAATTAGCTACATGTCATCACATTAATAAAATATAAGAAAAGTTTATAATATAAATATAATATGTAAAAAAATACTACGCATCAAATATGATTTCATTATGAAGTTCAATGTTTTGGTATAATGTTTTGTAAAAGTTTAGTGTCAATTAATTTTAATATATATTAGAAAGTATTTTCAGTCTTTATTATAATATAGATATTTTACATCCATCTTTTTCATATGTTTTAGAAAACTAAAACTTTATAAAACAGTTACAATTAGACCGCAAAAGTTATGAACTAATTCATAAAGAATATTTATCAAATAACAAATAACTTTTATTTTCCTTTAAAATGTATAGTTTTTATTATAGAGAAATTATTATACAGAGCTTCGACATTTTTTATTCTGTATACAGTTCAACACTACTATGTTGATACCCGAAAGCTTCTGCAAAATTGTGTTTTAAAAACTGATATTAGTTAAAAAGATTATATTGTAAAACAGTTTTAGGCATATAGGCAATAAATTACATATTACAGACAAAGTATGTTAAATGTGTTAGAAAATATATATTTGATCTTAAAATTAATTTAATACAAATATTTAATACTACTTTTTTTGTAGCCCATTTGCATAACATTTTTTTTTAATAAAACGATTTTATATTGACGAAAATTTACAGCACGATGTAGGTACATATATGAAATCAATAAGAGTCAACACTGTATTTAATTACTCTGTGGTTTTTATATTTCTTTATATCTTCAAATAATATTTTTACTCACAACAACCAAAAACGTTAGAAATTACAATGTTGATGAATTGTTGTCTATGATTATAAGTACAACTAACTATACATACAAATATAAATATAATTCTAACAAATTTATTTACAATATAACCTGTAAATTTAAGGTCCATTTTAAAAAGATATATATCATAATATGTAGTAACCTTAAAGTAAAGTATTTCAGATAATTGTCTTTGCCATACCTATAATTATATCGAAAAAAGTTTATTGTGTAAAGTAGGTATTCGTTTCATTCTATATAATGTTTACGAATGAATAAATATTTCGTTATATAAGTATATTTTGTGTTTAAATACAAATTATAGCAAATTTAGTAATGAGTTTATTTCTAGTATAAGTACTGAAATGAAAACTATGTTTTTAAAATTAAAGATAGCTGTCATCTCACATGTCATAAAATAGGTGATTGAATTTATCAATCAATTTTTATTAAATATTATAATTATTAAATTTTTCTACAGAATATTTTGATCAGTTAAAATTTCGACAAGTTTTAGTTAACATTAATTAATGTTTTTTTTACTATATACGATACAGTGAAGTGCGTATATATACTTGAGAAAGAATTACAAAAGTTTAATATCTAATCAAATATGTGACAACGATGAAAACCAACCTGTTAGAATTTTCTCATCATCTTTATCCTCCTCTTCCAATTTGACAATATTCATAAAGAGAAATTAATTTCGACACACATGAAGGATGCTGCAAATAGATTATGTATTCCCAATTTTGGGAAGTTATAATATGTTCAACACACACAGATGCACTTGCAGAGTCCTCACGCCATTCAAAGAGCATTTCCAAAGAATTCTTTATTCTGCTATAAGAACTAACCACCGCATCGAAAATTAATTGAGAAAACAAATTCGGGATAATCCCTCCAGTCTTCCTCAATTTTTCGCCTCGTCTGGTTCCTTTATTCTTATTTGCTTCAAGGAAGAGTACAGTTCTGTCAGAAA
>JAYRBW010081649.1:0-23450 GCA_036023295.1 Invenusta paracnida | reverse complement strand
AATTAAAATATTCCCGCGTATTTAATAATTTGAATTTGGCGCCACATAATCCCACGCACTTTTAAATATGAATTTGGTGCAAAGATTTTTGTTTAAATAGATAAAAATAATTAATAATTTGAATTTGACGCCACACAATCCCGCGCACTTTTAAATTTGAATTTGGCGCAAAATTTTTGTTGCCATGGAGTCTTATTGCTAGGGGGGAGGGGGGGGGGGTCTTTGTTCTCGTGAGACACCTTCCCTGCTACTATTACATTATTTTAAATTAAGGAATAGAAATATGACAAATATAATCATATTTAACATTACATCATTCAAGTGCATACAGAGTTACTGTTCCTTTACTATTACATTATGTTTATAGTAGATCTAGTATATTGTCAGTGTTAATTATATAGGCACCATAGAAATAGAAGTTGTTTTATCTGAAGTTAGTTATCCGATATCTATGATAGACGCATAGGTATATATAGATATTCGGTTTTTTTATATATATTAAAATATTGAACCATGGTCTTGAATATTCAGTTTATTTATAATTTAAGAGCGTCTTCCAAAAAGTAGAATCACTAGCGATTCTAATGTCTCTTTTTGAGAATCATTCATTTTAAAAGTATATAAGAATCATTCAGCTTTAACCATAACCTTACAAGGAGCGTTCTAGGTAATTCTACATTTGGAAAACGCTCAATAAAACGTCAGTTTACTATTTTGGTAACATTAATCATTTTTCATATTATACATAAAAATATATATTATATTATAATAGGATTGGGCACAGAAGAGTAATAGGATGTTATAAAAATAATATTGTCCCTCCTCATATCAATATTTATGGGCTGGGGACAAATACTTTGACGATTTTAAATATCTATAATTATTTTAAGATAATGGGTTTCAATAGAAATTAATGGATATAATATATCAATACATATTTTTACATATTGTTGTACATCTCTAAATTTAGTAAGTACTTAAAAAAAAATTAAAAATTAAATTTGTGTAAATTTGAACTTTTTTATGGATGGAAAATAATAACGCTGTACAAACCATAAAGTAAATAAAGGTTCTTTCCTCTTAGGTAAGAACTATACAAAATATGAACAATATACTTGGTGAGTATACAATAAAAGAATGTACTTACATGCAGAAATTTGGTTTAAAAATATCGGAATGATGACATTGAAAGCAACGACAAATCAAATACTAGATGGAACCATGAACGACATCTGAATGATAGAATCAAACATTAATGGAATAATGGTAATAATGCAATCAAACAGAACTATCTAATAACCCCCCAGTAACAAGCCGATAAGCCCAACTAAGAAAACAAATCTTAGGCGATTACATACATTAAATCATATAATATAGATTTAATAGATGGCTTCCCCATAGACTTACAGTAGGTAATATAGCCACAGTCAACGCATCTGTGGTGAATTTTTGAACATACTCGATCGTGACAACTTTTTGTCTATAGACTAATTATACAGTCGTTGAAACTAGGATTCTGTAAATGAACAAAAATGTTATCATAATCGAAGCTGGTATGGATCAGGAAACTCAAGAGTTACATCTGTTAAACAAATATTAAGTAACCTTTTTAACTAGACGAACGCCGGAAGCACGTGGGGAGACCTTGATGACAAAAACAATTTCATCAAGGTCTCTAAAAAGTATTCATTTCGAGTAATTTAACCGTATTTTGGATTGTAAAGGTCTCATCTCCATGCAAGTATCACCACCGAATGCTAATTTGAACGCTGACATTTATCATGAACAGCTGAACGAACTATGCATTTCTATTCAATAACACAGACGACGACAACTAGTGCTAACAGTGAGTCAACTTTTCTTTTTACAAGATAATGCTAGACCTCACATAGCTCATCAGTCTTCAAAAGATTAAAGAAATATAGACTTGCCAACAGTTCCCCATCCAAATTATTTTCCTCATCTTTTACCTATTTAAAAACATATTTTTCACCTTTAAAAAATATCATATCAGTGTTATGACTACACTTACACACCATTTTTTGTATTATATTATCAATGTATTTACATTTTTTGAAACAATCTTTTATAAACTTGAAGTTCTTATAATATTATATAATATGTATCTACATTCCAATGTTTACATATTATATATTTTTTACCTGGTAGAATACACTTTTTTACAGTTTATATAATTAATGTAAAGTTTTATTTTCGTAAAGAAATAATGTTGAATAAGGGTTTAAACCATTTAAAGCAATAATTGACAGTTTTATGCTCACACATCCATCTTGACATATAACGCTCTGCTTGTCTACACACTCTAAATGTCTTATGATAGATTTGAAACATATATCAAATACAACAATGGATTGAAATATATATTATCTTTCTCACAGGCCACTCAAAAATAAATAAATAAACTCATCCTGCCTAATAATACGAAACTGAACTGAATGGATGAAGGCGTGTAAAAATATTATTTAAACTCTTCATATACTGTACAGTGATTTTTATTGTGCATTTCTAAAAGTAAATTCATACTTAGTGTTTGTAAGGAAGAAAATACCTTTATATAAAAATTAAATAATTAATAAAGACTATAGATATTTGTTTATCTTAATATACATACTGATTTTCTGAAACAAATGACATAACAATTTGAAGAAGTAAGATTGTGGTCAAAAGGGATGATTATTTCCAGATTTTTAATTACCGCGATAAAAAAAAAGACTATACTGGTATATTTTTTCAATACTAATATGTCAATGCGTTGGGTATATTTAATTTTTGGAAATAATATATATGTATGTTGACCAGAATCGCAAATTCACATATTTTAGATTGTCATTCTATGTATATATTGATTAATTTTAATGATCCAGACAAACACAGCACCCCCTTTATAATAAAGAATAATAGCAGATTAAACCTCCCAACCTCCCACCCCAAGTATGAAATAATATGTGAGCAATACCTGGTGTTATAAATTATTAAATTTAAAATCACAGATATTGTTATACATAATAGTATTTTTTATTTATAAAAATAGGTTACAAGGGAAACTTTGGTAAAAATTAATACTAATTTGATTTTTCCATATATATGTACCGAAAGAAAAAATTAACGAATTTGAAGAAAGCGAAGACGAATTTATTTGAATGTTGGAATAGTAAAATATATAATACAATAATTGAATAGTAAAATATATATAAATATATAGATATATAGACAAAACTTTTATTTCGCATTTTTTGTGAATAATAAGTGCATTATATGAACAATCAATGTGCACATAAAAGCTCCATAATGAACTATACTGAATATATAGGTATGTATAGGAAGTAATAAATTATTATCAGTTTTAAGCCGAGCAAATCAATCATTGGCATTAAAACAATTACATATACATATAAATACAGAAAATACCTTTAAAAGAAAAATCACCAATGCATCAAATAGAAAGCAAATATATAACATATACATACTTATAGTATATGTGTTAAAATGGTGGATATAGACCACCACATATACATATATATAGCCAAATGTAAATACAGGGTATAAGTGTGTATGGTGGTCACACCCCAGTGAGTGAAAAAATGGATAATGTTGTAAGAAAGAAAGAAAATATACTTTTTTCTTCTATATTGTTTAAGAAATGTTTAACAAAACTTTTTTCTTTGAATCGGAAAGATAATTGTCGCATATAATACGTCCTCATTAATATATGCGTATGTCAAGTATTGAATAGATATGTAATGACCAAGTATAATGTATATCTATAAATATAGCATGAATATACAAACCATATTCACATCAGCATTATGTGTAATAAAATACAGAATATACACTGCTATATTAAAAAGTGACATCGGATCTATTGGATAAATAGTTAGCATAATATAATGTGTGCATTTAACTTTCAATGAGTCTTAAATATTCAACATATATGCAGAAAAAATAATCTAACATGTTTAACATGTTAAGTTTTTTTTATTTATTTGTAAATAGGAGGAACATATAACAGTATAGTTACGTGTAAGCATTGTTCTAGCATATATACGGATGTTTCGTTAAATCAGACATTTTCATACACTTTTATAAATGTACATATATAATAAGTATAAAACTGCCAAATACATGTGTTTCAGTGATTTCAAAACTAGTACGTATTTGCCAATGCATTTATGTATGTGTTCAGTTTTTTCTTGTGACTCCAAATTAAATAGACCATCATGAAAACAAACAATTAAACGTACAAAAGAATATTGACGAAAAGAAAAATAAGTAAATATGCAAATGCTAAATAAACTGTATAAAAAGGAAAAATAAAGAATAGATACAGTTGAACGTAGCTACTAATACGCATGATATAGTTATTCTCCAGTTAAATGGCTTCAATGTATATATATATATATATATATATGCAAGTATAATTACAATAACATATTTAAACAAAATAGGTAACAGTTGGTACAGTCCTTTCAACAAACTCAGCTCTTGATATAAGAGAACAAAGCTTTCATTAAAATGAAGTCCCATAAGGATTGTACACGAGATTTTATAACTAAATTATTAATATACATATATATTTTATTATATATTTTATTATATATTTTATCTGGTACATATAATTAATAAAAGCTTAACAAAAAAAAATCTATTATTATTTCATTATAAAATATTATTATTCATCTCTCCATAATGTCAATTTTGTTGCATGATCTCCAAAATTCCTGCCTACCTTGTCGAATAACTAATAGTATTTGTCGTTATAATTGGTATACACACGGAGATACGTTATAAAACAGGAAATGAAATACAATTAAATTAAATCTGAAAATGCATTTGATTTTGAAAATAATCTTTTATGATATACATATATATGTGTGTATATTATATAGAATATAAATGTAATAACTGGCAAGCAAAGAAAAATCAAGCAAGAATTGGGTAATATTGGATAGAATTATGGTTTAGACACTATAACATATTCTGATGTTACTGCCTTTATATATAAAAAACCCTCATACATAATAATTTATTTAATGCTATTAAAAACTATGAACACATTTTCGGATTTAACAAATTAAATTGTAATTTACTATATAGATTCTTATACATTTTATTATATAGATAGAATAATATAGTTTAAATTGAAGAATTAAGTAAGTAAGTAAGTAAGTAAGTAAGTAAGTAAGTAAGTAAAACGTATATTTAGAATTAAAGCGACCAGGGTCGGACATTGAATGATTGGATTAAAATTACGAAATAATTTTGAACCTAATTTATCTGATAAAAAAGACAATTTGTATTATTTTTTAAATTTTGAACATGTCCACAATAATAAAATGGAGGATGGTCCAGTAAACATTGTATGCTTAAAATATGAACAGAATTTTTCAAATTTAAAATGTTACTTAAAAAACAATTTATTAAATTAAAATAGTTTTTATTTAAAGTTATTATGTAACAATTATATTTATTATGTAGTAATTTGAAACAAACTATTTAATATTAATAACAATAACTAGTGTGAAGCTTTTCAAAAAGAAATTGATGTTAAATCAGAGTCGAAATTAAGCAGTTAATCAATTATATATTATATACTACTAGTGTTACAGTATAGGTATATTTCGTATGGCTATTATATTGCTTTACGTGCTTTTTAATTAAAGACATTTTAAGTAAAATGCATGTAAGTAAGACAACAAAATGGTATATGACAAAAGTAAAAAATAAACTTATACCTATTTATGTATAAACCAATATGATGTTACAGATGCGTATTGACAAACTGCATATTCATATATTTTAAAACAAATGACGAGCTATTGGAAATAAATTAATAGTAATTATAATGCCGTATTTAATAAGTAGGTAGTTATTGGAGTTATGTTACTTCTTATAATATTGAAAGTAGAATTTACACCTATATTATCTTAATGATGACTTTTTTAATGGTGGACGATCCATTTAAGCCTAGAATCGCTAAGAGTTTTATGTGACTGATATCATATTTTGTTTACTGACTTTAAATTAGACTATATTAAAATAATGTCCAAATGAATATAAATAATGTATCAATAAAATATTATTATATCGTATTATACAATTATCGTTTGAAGACTGAGAAAAATAGAGAGGAAGTATAGAGAGGAAGGGTGTTGAGAAGAGAGGGTAGAGTAAGAAATAAACTGACTGGAGATATATAATATGTATATAATGGGAAGAATAATATATATATATATAAGTAAGTAGGTAGTAAATAGGAGTTGAGATACTGGGTGAAGGGAGGGGGGGGAGGTATGCTGGCAAACAAAGTATTCAGCTTTTTAGTGGCTGTACAGCGGGTCCGGATTCTGAGGGTGAAGGTTCGTCAGGGTCAACAGCAGGGTCTTTGCTGATATGAAGTCGGCGGAGGAGATTCATTACTGCTGTGGCGTTGTAGGCCTTCTACATTGGAGGGAGGCAAAAGCACGATTTACTTATTTCTTTATATGACTGTTGCGTTTCATTCTTTTATTTTATTTTTATTATCTAAACAATGATATTTCAAAACAAAAACATGAATTGTTTAAAATTCAAAACTTATTCAATTTTTATATAATATACTATTTTTCAGGAGTATATTTTGATATAAAGGAAAATGTAAACAATTTAAAAAATATATTTGAAGCAATGTGCTATTTTTTGTTTACTTTTTTGAATAATATTCAGAACTGTGAAAATAATTCTTTTAAAATAATCCAAACATTGAATACCGACAAACTGTTTAACTAGTCAATTTAGACAAGTAATATAAAATTAGTAAAACTTATAATTTTTATTTTTGTAAATCAACGATGTATTTATTTCATAATTGTGAATATTTACGTTTTAATATAAACTATACTAAAATTAACATTATGTAGGTACAATAATAACTATTAAATCATCGTTTAATTTGAAGATTTGACCAGCTGTCTGTGGTTCACTTCCCACCCTTATTATCTATTAATGTGGTAATATTTTGAGCAATTAAATCCCTATGCTTAAAAAATGATAGCTTTGTTAAAATATACGGAAGAAACAGTTATTGAAGTTTAGTTCACTGGTTCATTTTCGTTCATATTTAGTTATTAAACATTAAAATACTGGGAGGTTACTTAAGTGCATATAGTGATTCTAATCTAATTGACTTTCTTCCAACACTACTGGGAATATTTAATAAATTCACTTAAATTATTGACATAAAATTGTTATAGGTGTAAAAATTGCAAAGATACAATAATTTAAAAATATATTTGTAAAAAACTACTATTTAGAAAGAATCCAAAATAAAATACAACAGTCTTTATTGTAAATATGAGCGTAATATTAGTTCTAAAGAAATATCAAATTATTAAAAACTCAATCAAAACGATTACAATTCTGAATACAGCGATCGTGATTTACATTTATACAAAATATCTAGTATAGCCTGCATGGATACATAAATAGGGTTCTTTCAGAGTATATGATAACAGAATAGCATAATTGAAATTAATGAACAATTAAAAAAATAATATATAAATGATCGATGTTTACGTTCACAATTTAGATCGTATCTATTCAAAAATTAATATGGTTTTTTAGATATATTAATATAGTATATTAAATTATATTTAAAACAAAAACATATGTTATTCAATTTATACAAATAATCAACAGCATAATAATATAGAAAATTTTTATTTTCCATTGAATATAAGTATATAAATAAATATAATGACAATTCATGAAGAATAATTATTAAATAGAATGCGCTATTAATTTTACATTTGCTATTAATCTAGGTAGCTAAATTTATAAATTTGACAAATCTTCTTCACATGTTAAATCTAAGCATAGCATATGTGGGTAGGTAAAACAATAATTAATTAAATTGAAAAGATACACAATTATTCCACAGACAAATGTGACGCAAATTTAATTAAATCATGTTACATAGTTTCAAGATGATGCCTATATTAGGGAGAAATATATTAGGTATAAATAATTGAACGCTCTAAAAATATTGTTTATATACACTAATATAAATATCATTTGGGAGTTATATTATTTGATTTTGTCACCATAAGAAAAATTAATTAATTTTCAAGTTGAAACTGTTCCTCTTTTAAGAGATAGTGCTTAATCAGTTCAGTTCAGTTTAATTATTTTTGATACTTAAAAGGAAAATGATAGACACATGTCTGATATACTATATATAGAAACTAATTAAAAATGTATACATATTGTAATTTTAATTTATCCACTAACAGATGCTCAATTAAAAAATAATAATTAACTTCCAATATGAACAGTATATTCGCAGCATTCAATTTACCAAGAAGAAAGACAAAATAAGTAAAATGGAAATATAACAAAATAATTAGACAAACTTTTTGGAGTATTACATCTAATTTTTAACTTAGTTTATAGAAGTTACTGGAAGTTATTGTTATAATTGTTTACAACTATCGAGTTAAGAGTGAAAATGTAAAAACTGTTATTTTATATATTAAGGAATATTATGATATAAAAAATGTCAACCAGTAACTTCAGATATATTCCGGAGTGCAGAAATAATAAAGCGAAAGCGAAAGTGATCATTATTATTAATTTTTAGTTACGTTAAAGTAAGTGACACTATATTTGAACAAATTACATCATTACAACGTGATCATGAGTTGGAAGCAGTCTCTGAGCTGGATAAACTATAATACTAATTGCAGACATGAATGTGTTAGACGCAATACCAGCTAAACCCAGAAGTGTAAGTTATTAGTTCAGAATTGAACCTGCAATGAATTCATAAGCAGGCGTGCTATATCCATTAGACCATCGCCCCTTAGATTCATGTCTGTAATTATTATTATCATTACAAAGATATATAAATAAAAATTCGCATTAATTATATCACATGAAATCTTATATTGTTCAACAAAATATCTAAACATATCAACATGTTTAATTTCTTATATTACCTTCCATAACATATATTTATAATATTTTTTTTACATACGTGCATTATATACGTATAATGCGTATTAATAATATGTATAATTTTTATAAAATATAAATAAAGCCATGGGCAATTTTTTAGTTCAATATCTAGTATCAATGAATATTCCTTTAATTATGGTATGATATTAATGTATGCTACGAAAAAATATTCCACATATAGGTCTCAAAAATATATAGAGGAAGAAAAACAAAAAATCATTAACAATAAGCATTCCTATTTCAATTGATCTCTTGATAAGTTAAAAAACACTCAAGTTACAACCTCTCAGATATAGTTATCTATATAGACGTAGGTATAGACATACACACTAGTTTAAATAATTGTACCATGTAAACTTTCCCCGCTAATGTAATTAAAAACAAATAATTTAACTAATTAAAATTACGTTGTATCGATTATATTATACTTTTTTCTATTGTATACCATTTACCTATTGCTTAGTTTAGTATGTACAATATGTACAATATGTACACATACAACAGCAAATAACCATTAACTTATATATTTTTTGTATAAATATATTGGTTTTGTATATCAGTTAAAAATATATTCAATAAAATTAATATATGTAATACAAAAAATACAGAGATTTTGAATAATAAACAAAAAGTAAAAAGAGCGATTTCGGATCGTTTTAAATAGACTTCAAATTGTAAAGTTGTCTTTCGATGCTTCTATATTTTCGCCATAGTGGTCAATGATCCGTTCTAAACAATAAAAAAACAGATACAGACATATCGATTTGTTCTGAGTGTCTCTAAACTATAACTCTGCTTCCCGCAAAACGGAATTCGGAGAACTAAACATTTAATTAGAGATTGTTTAACAATACTTTTCACTAATTTTAATATCATACCATTTTAATGTTATATTTCTTCATTGTGCTGATATACGTTTGTTTATTCTTCTATACTGCTAGTCTGTTTTATTTACAGAACTGAATGCACGATATACCTATTAGGCAAAATGTTCAAATAAAGATAATAAGGATGATGTAAAGGCTAAATAATATCGATTATACTTATACACCTAGCAGACAAACTCGATAAAACTCAAGAATATAATATATATGATAAGTACAGAGCACTTAGCTGTAAGAAAGGAACGCATACTGAGATAAGAGAGAGGGATTTTTGAGGGAGGTAGGTGCGATTGGGAAACTGTCAATCTAGTATTTGTTACTCCTGGAGGAATTTTTGGTGAATTATTCGTTTTGTATGTTATAAGGCACCTTTGTTAGAATATGGAAGTACAAAACGTTCCTCTTTCTTGCTCTTTTTTTCCTTCCTTCCGTTTTCTTTCTTTCCCTTTTCCACAATTTTACGACTTATTATCTTTCATTCAAATACTGAGTCCAGAAAGTAACTGCAAAAATGTGTTCACCAAATAAATTCCTGTTTTAGACAATTCATTATATACTGTATTGAAATAAACTAAAAATAAGACTATTATGTTTTTGAAAAAACGAAGTATTGCTACGAAATATGATGACAAAATTAATATAGAGGTAATAAACAATAGATTTTTTTTATTTTGCTTTATAAAAAGTAATTGTAATAAATTTTTAATGTATAATTTTTAATAAGTTACAAAAAATTGACCTTAAAGAATACCGAATCAAATTTTGAAGTTAATGTTCACAAAAACTGTATATATACACGTACGTCACAGAATTTTCTGTTTATCTCATATTATTGAAATAATAAACAATTATATATTTTACAAAATTACATTTCATTGAAATACGTTTTTAAGTGTTTCATATTATGCAAACAAAATAAAATAATTTTGTGTTGTTCCCATACGAGTCTATATTTGGTTAAATAATAACATATTACATATTATACAGACATTAGATTAAGTCATTTCGGTAGAGATTCTATATCGCAAAAATCTCTATAAAATTTCAATCGATAGATTCTTAAATATCCAATGAGATTAGGTATATCACAAAGTAGGTAGTAGAATTTTAAAATACACATACAAATAAATGGCAGGAACTTTTGTTATTCTCAAAGTTAGCAGGGAAAAATTAAAATTATAAATAGTAATATTGAACTATGTATATTAACATCTCTGATAAAGGTGTTCAGGACCAAAACTTCAAACACATATAATAATATTTTTTTATTTTAAACAGTTATTGCAACTAGTGTTATTTATTTTATAATTATATAATATTATTACCAAGAATCGGATTTATTTTTAAATTGCAGTTAATTTAAAACTGATTAGTAGGCTAAACTGATTGGTGTTTGGAAAAACAAAATAGTCAATTTTTGCTTTTCAAAATCTTTATCTAAAATTAAAACATAGGAAATGAATGCCCCTTACAAGTGTATACGCAAGATTAAAGCTATGTGGTTATATTTATTTTCATTAAATTTATTCCAGCTAAATTTAAAATTAGAAAAGAATATATATAAAACAGACAAACTATCCACAGAATAAATATACTCCGTACTCATAATCTCTCTTTGTTACATTGCACAAATGTATAGAAAATTAATGACCAAAGTAATTTCATGGGAATTAAGACTAAATGGTGTTTTTATCCAATAATGGTGGCAGGTAAACTTCGAAATTATTAGTAGATATAAACTAGAAAGTTATTTTTAATATTAACTAAGATCACGCCAACATAATTATACGAAAACAGTACATTTCACTTTATTCAGTGTAAAATAATTAGTCTTACCACTGCAAAAAAGTAACTTAATACTCATTTATATGCCATTATGCTGATAATTAAAATTAAATGCTGTATTAGATATACATTTTTTACATAAAAAAACCCCGAATATATACACATCCATAATAAATCAATTTCTAAAAAAATGTATCTCATAGATCTATACATGAGTGAGTGTGCCGGTATTTACATAAATTGTATTTTGTGTGTGTTAGCAAAACATTATGTTACATGTAGAATTTTTTAAACTTCTCAACTTTTGCAATCTATAACCCGATTGTCCTCAATTGACTTATTTCAAGGTAATATAATTTCATGGAGTAAAAGTATTTAAGTATTTAAGGTAATGCGATTATTTCTGTATCTTTAAACAATTGAATTATGAAATTAACATTAATAACTTTTGTTCCTTAATTACCCTAGATATTAATCAATGTATGTAATATATATAATATTAATTAACACATGTATAAACATTTGATTTCATAAAGAATGGTAAGGAGGCTAGTAGCCAAGTGAGTTGAACACCTGACTTCAAACGAGAAGGTTGTAAATTTGAAACCCGGTACATACTCCTGGCTTTAAAAGGAGCACTCCTGCTTGAAAAGGGCTGCTATGAATAAACGATGACGGTATTTTCTATATTTTTAAATAATTGCCTATGGACGTTTAAAAGGTAAAATACGGTATATATTTAATTATACCAAATTGTCTCTCTACTGACGCTGGCCAAAAATCCCTCTCCACTGACGCTGGCCAACAATCTCTCTCCACTGACACTGGCCAACAATCTCTCTCCACTGACACTGGCCAACAATCTCTCTCCACTGACGCTGGCCAACAATCTCTCTCCACTGACGCTGGCCAACAATCTCTCTCCACTGACGCTGGCCAACAATCTCTCCACCGATGCCGCCAAAAATCTATCCCATTCATTCATGACAAATGCCAAAAAGTTATGTTTGTTAGATAATCACAATCAGCCAACTCTACTTACAATTTCAGATGAGGGTAAAAAACTGTTTCCAGTGAGATTACAAGGACATTCCCTACTTGTAATACAGAAAGGAAAAAGATTGTTTACTGCGGTACATGTGCACTTTTCCTACCAATGCAATGTTAGTAAAGAAGAGAAGGAGCTTTGTGGTATGCCCGGTTAATAACTGAAAGAACCCTTTAAAACTAAACACGTCTTGAATAAGTGTCATTTAAATGTTCTTCAAATTTAGATAATGCGAAGCTGATGTCCATAACTCCAAAGTTACAAATTCATGTTAGGTTTTACATAGCGTTAGAAGAGCGAATTCGTTTGAATGAATACTTACTAAAAGACTGTATTGTTGAACTTGTTTTATTTATGGGAAGGATGGGCTAGCCATTTCTTTGAATAAAGGAAATTATATCCGGATCTAATTCTAATATCAACAACGGACACTTCTAATATTAATTTAGTTTATAGCAAAACATAATCTTCGGTTATACTTGAGCATCTCAGCTCACAAAAACTGAAAAATACAACTTATCTTTCTGCAACAGTACAACATTAACTGATTGAGCTTATTGGTTCATTATTCAAACTGATTTTTTATCAGAAATAAAAAAGGCAAAACTTTATACAATTCTGATCGATGAAGTAACCATACACACAACAAGAAAAGAGTTGTCATGCAGTCCATTTTGTTGACGATTTTATTCGGATATACTTTATGTTATCCACACGGTACGAATTTCAGGATCTGCATAGTATTATCTTCTTAAGAAATGGTTAAAGGATCACGGATTGGAAATGGAGTATAAAAATACTCAAATTTTATAAACAAAAATAACACTTGTATTCAAATTAACCTTATATTTAAGTATAATTAACTACTTAATTTTTCTTTTCATAATTTTTAGGATTATTTTATTGAAAATTTGTATATAAGCTTTAATATAGATAGGTAATTTCAATAAAGAAACAAGCATTTGAATTTATATCCAATAAATAGGCATTGAATATATACACGTCAACCAAAATAAAGTCAACTACATGTATTTTATAGCATAAACACAGATACTTGCATAAGGCGCTATATATAAATAACTGTTGAATATAAAGACAGCAAATTCGTATTATCCCAAACAATGATAATTACGAGAAGATAAAGTCAAATAATTATCCTTAATAATACATGACATATTGTCTCTTTTCCCATCATTTTGCTATAATTTCTTTATGTGTATGTTATTTCCTTAAGCTGATGTCCTTCTCATCAACCAACAACGACCGTTATCCCCATCATTGTAGCTTCTTTCCAATCGCACCAAACCAGAAAGTAAGAGATGGAAGAATATGCAGTATCCAGTGAGACCTTCATGGACGTGCGACAGAGACCGAACATTATAATCATGAATTATACTTCATCGGGAAAGAATAGAGGGATGGAGGAGTGACATTACATGGAATCTCACTATGAATTATACTCTTGTACATGTTCCGTGTAATCCTTCATGTCTTAGGACAAGATAGCGAGTAGTCATAACACGGTAAGACGCTGATGGCTTTCCAGCTAGGTTAGCCTCTCTCCTACCCCGTCGAAATAACATGTTAAGATATCAACATGTACATCACTAACACGAAGCTCGGTATGTACACACCGTGCGCATGAAGCATGTACCTATACCTAAAACAATAATACAATAATCGGGTTGCATCTCAATAATACCAAGCAAGCCAGAATGGACAGAGTATCTCCTTCCTATCCCATCCATCTCGTACTCAGTTATACCTATATACTGCTCTACCGCTCATTGTCATGTGTATTTTAAAACAGAAACACTAGTTACCTACCAACCGTCATCACCTCATCAAAATGTTATGTTAGGTGGGATTGATGGTTTTAAGTCGGCTCCCTCTCTCCCATTATGTGTCCCAGGATACCACTACTGTATCCCCTCCTCCTCTAGAATTAACGCCTCGTTGCTATAGTAATCCCTTATTTAATCTCGATCTGGTAACGTCGACAGGGCAAAAGACTATTGTTGGTACAACTCGACTCTCACACACGCGTATATATTTTTCTCCTTCTGTAGTCACAAATGTGATATTGAAAATTTATCCTAATATTTATGTAGGCATATACATTAATCTATTCCAACATCTTTCTCGGCCATAAACAGAAATTTCATTAAATAGATTGCAACATAAACTATTTTCACACATATATGCATACATTAAGCAGGTTTGACTGACTTTGTCCATTTTCAAACAATTTATGAATTTATCAGAGTTTTTGAAAATATCCATTCATTTGTACAAGATATTATACAAATAATATGTTTATTGTCTTATATATTTGCAAAAGTTATATTTATTTATAAAATATATTTTTATATTTTTATATAGTATATATTGTGGTGATAATAGGTATATTTATAAGTGTCTTTAGCTATATACATTTTTTAGATTTTAAAATGAAATTATTATTTTTGGACAACAGTTTTTTTAGGTTTTACTGAAACAATTTATAAGAAGTTTAAAATATTTTATTATAATTATATTAGTACATATATATACATGTATGTTCGCCACTATAATATAGTTATTATAGTAGTCGTTATTAGTATTATTAATATTAGTTATACACAAAGTCTACGTTTAAATCTTCAAGTATACAAACCACTAAAATGAGCAGTTACAAATTGCCTAAGGCGATAAATTAAAATTATAAACTATTTTCGAATACAATATATTTAAAATGTTTTATGTAATACAAGTTATTAAGTCGTTAAATTTTCAAATTTTGCACATATAGATAAAACTATTTTCGAGGAGTCGAGGTTTTAATTATATAATAAAACAGCAAAATTATACCCAAATATGCTATTAGCCTACTTCCTAATATTCAATTATCTAAAGTAATTAATACATCTGCCAACTTTTTATATTCTAATAAAAGTATTCCACCTTTCAACACAAAAACTTTTTAATTTCTCTTTTCTGAAGCTTGTGCTGGTTTATTTTGTCTTAATAATGACTTATATACTCAACTGAAGAGGTTATAATAGGTTTCAATTTAGGGACAATTTTGGAAAATTGTTGTATGGTATATATATAGAAGCATTTTTTACCAAACATGGACGTTTTCATATATAGTTATTTCAGAAAGGTAAATTGATGAAGTATTGTGTTTTTAAGAACATTGACCATGTACAATTGTTTTTGATTGTTTTATTAACAATTTTAAGCCTTTGCTTAAATATATTCAAACATTTTATTTAAATAAATCTACCATTTATAGACGTTAATGTTTTTATTTCAAGAAAGAAATTTGAATTTAATATTTATTAGAAACCTTCAAGTACTGGTTTACTATTTAATTTTTCAGTCTATGTCCTAATTTTTTATCGGCTTAAACAATTGTATCCGTAGAGCTTTGTCAATTTTTTTCATGATCTAAGTTTGATCAAGAGATCAAAACTTTATATTTCATTTTTATAATAATGGCTTCTCCAACAATATTTTTACAGGACTGTGAATAAATTTCTTCACAAAAATCTCATAAAATGTACGTACTGTTCCTGCGTCTCAAGAGTAAAAAATATGTTTTGTTCATCCATTGTCAAAATTTCTGATATGTATGTCAAATCTATCAAAACTTTATGTAAAAGTTCTAAATTATACTATTCTTTTCTTTTTGTAACTATGAAGCTCACCACTTATTTCAATTTAAAATCTAGTCATCACGTTTTTACGAAATATATGGTGGTTTATTCTTATAGTTGTTCCATTGATCAGAATACGCTCATTTATACCGGAAAACTTTCCGTCATCTCCAAACCAGAGTAATGAAACATAAATCTCATTATAATTATAATATTTATGATCGCCTGTCTTTGTAAAAGTCTTGTAACGATGCTTGTTATAAATTTAGAATTTTGGACTCTGTAAATTATGTTTTCACTCTCAAGAATAAAGAAAGTCGACATTAAAAAATGCCAACTTTCTTTTAACATTAAATTCATCCAATCTTCCAACTACACGCTTCCCCTTATTTGGCAATTTTGTCTAAATTATTCTTTTGCGTTTTGTAAAATTTCGTTTAAAATACCTTATTAGGGGGTTATTTGGTTCTTTCTATATAAAACTATTTTCAATAAAATAATTGAACTTGGATAAATAGTCAAGTAATATTAGTATAAATATTGCAAATTTTGAACCATTTGTATTAAATAGATTGTAATTTTGAAATAATTGCAATATAAGAATTTTTACATTAATTGATACTCTAAACACAGAATAATCTTACACAAAACTTCAAGTCTAAATAATTGTGTATACAGACTAATTCTACTATTAGAGGACCCGAAAGCATTTGTAAAACAATGTTTTAAAAAGTGATCCCAACGAAATAGTTTTACATAAATATAATAAACTATATTTTACGCACAGATAACGTACTGAACTACACACCCAAAGAATGTTAAAAATATTTTACAATATGAATCATAAGTTACTTTTTATTCAAAAATTATTAATAACACTTCCACTTTTGATTATAATTTTCCCAACGCTGTATTAGCCGACTATATTTGAAGCAAATGAGAGTTCAGTTATAGTCCAGACTATTAACAACTGTAGCGCTGGCGGGTAGTCTAGTAGGTTAGACGTCATTGTGCCTGAATTTGAATTCTGGTTCATTTTGGCAAGTAATTATATTAAAGTTGCTTGAACATAGATAATTAATTGCTCCAAAAGGAATATAATAAGAATATTAAAATACTACTTTTAACCATTTATATAACATTTATTGAAATACAATCATAATCTACAGACGAAAATTGACAATGTGAGCATATGAAATCAATCAGGGTTGAAACTCTATTATTATTCCGTAAACCCAAGTGTTAAAAATTTTCAAATAACGAAAAGAAAATATTTTAAAGTTGAAAATATAAATTAAACACATTAAAATGACTAAATTAAAAATTGATTTCTCTTCATTTTTTAATGAGAATCGCATGACCTAAAACAAATGTATACTTAAAACAATATCAATTGCCACAATTCCAACATTTTCATATTTTCTTTACTGTTTCTACAAAAGTAAAGTTTTATCCACTACACTTCATAGTTTAATCGTGCGTTTTCTTTATAATTTACATTTCATCTGTCGACTCTCCAAATTGTAATCACAATAATGAAACATTTAAAATAATGATTGAGAGCTTCGTTATAGTATAGGTACGACTGTACACTTACATAAAAGCATTGATTTATAAGCCACAAAAAACTACAAAAAAATTAGAAATACAGTCTTCTTCCTACACTATTATCCCTAAAACTTGTTTGTTGATATTAATTTTGACAATATTATACATATACGAGTGTGTATATACTGGACCAAACCATAATTAATAGACTAAAATATATTTATTTATACACAGTTTATGGGCAAATATTATTTAAAAAATACATCCCATTTTGACAGATATATAAACATATGATACTTTACAAGGAATTATATAATGTTTAAAACTTATAATTAACAACAACAGTTTTATATAGAAACCGTGCGTATAAAATTATATATTCATACAGTGATGTCTGTGGAAAGTTGCTTATTTGAATCCCGCTATTTCAAGTTAGTTTCCATATAAATATAAAAATAGAATACTAAAATGTGGGAAGTATGGAGCAATAAGATAATATATACAGAGGCACTCATAAGTCGCTTAAGCCTATATTTCATAATGAAAAAAAAAATTTCCAGGGACATAATTTTTATTTAATCAAGATGATAACAATTAGACTACATATTACTTTCAAAGTGCTGTCCTTCAGCATCAAGACACATTTGGATTCTGTCTTGGATGGAGTGGCAGATTGCTCGGCACAACTGCTTATTGTTGTTCAAGGCTGCAAATTATTCAATTATAGAGATGATATTGTCCAAACATCATGACTATAAACGTGTTCCTTGAGGATATCTCTCAATAATCACAGGGAGTAATGTCTGACGACCGTGGAGGCCATTCACTGATATTCCTCTTCTACTTATTCACATCTCGAAGGTTTCGTCCAGGAAGTCAAGAACCTTTCTCGCATAATGGGGTGGTGCATCATTCTGCGTCCAGATTTAGCTGTCTGTATCAACTTTGGATAAAACGAAGTCACGCAGCATGCCAAGCTAATTTTAGGAAATGATTGACAGTTTTGTAAGCAAATTGGAGACCCAATACACCATTTGAACATATTGAACACTACACACATATTCTAGGAGGAAGGTTATTCGTATCCCATACCAGATGAGGATTATCAGCGCGGAGTTATACACTGTATTGTGTAAATTGACATGTCAAATAAGTTTCAATGTGTCTTCATTGGTCCAAATTATCCTATTTCTGATGTCAATATCATCATTAATTTCTGCTTGCAGCCACTCACAAAATTCAATACACCTTATTCAAACGATGGCAAACGCAAGACAAACGATGCAACCAGATCTTCAGTTTTAAGTCCTTCATTATTTTCTGCAAACTTGTAAGTGGAATACCTAACTGCAAACTTTCAGGAACTTAAGATGTTGACGATGTTTGTTGATACCATTTTTTTTAGCATTTTCTGGTTTCATCATTACAGACACATAATGGAAAGCTCGCGTATTGGTATGTCAACAATTATTTGATTAGGGTAAAGCGACTTATGGGCACTCCTGTATATATACATACATAGGTAGATATAAATTGAATATGACATATAACAAAAAGGTAGAGTAGAAGATGGAAATAAATATTTGTGGTGCATTTGATTAAATATTACAGGTCAAAACTGCATAAAATAAGTTTCTAAATATTAATAATTAATTAATTATTAATATTTATTTAAAATTATAAGTAAAAAGGAAAGATATTCAACAGTTGAAATTACGACGTTCAAAATGTATAGAATAAATGGGTAGTATTAGTAACGGCGGGAATGTAATAATAAGTCAAATTTTTTTTTTATCAAGATATAATATGTTTTATGCTAAATAATTTATATCTTAAGAAGATAGACTATAGAGGTGTGTTCGATTTGAAAGTGTAAATGTTTTTACTTTATAACTTTAATATGTAATACAAACATATCACAGCAAAGTATGCGCAAGCACCCATACAAACACTTAGGGATACAATATTACATTAATATAGCGGATACTATGCGTATGTATAAACTGTATGTATCTACAGTTAACAAATACAAGTTTAAATATATATAATAGTCATACCGAGTTTTATTCCTAAATTATAAGAATAGCTTGTTCCCAAATAACTATCTTTTTTAATAATATAAGCATGTTGCCAAAGTAAACAAAAAAATTTAATGAATATAAATTCGTTTTCCATCCTACACAGAAGTAGTCTGTAATTCTGTATTAAGTATAATGATGTGTGAAGATGATAACTTCTAAATATGTATTATAGAAAAAACAGCTTTCATGTAACGGAAATAGGAACGGAAGGGATATGTAAAATTTGCTTGTCACATTGTTAGCAGTAAAGGTTATATTCTACTAAATGTGATAATAACACAAAATTGAAAACATTTTTCTTGCTTTAAAACTGCTAATTCGCGTAGTGAGATAACAGGTTATTGTTTAATAAAGGTTATATTTAGAACTATCTGTAAGCTAAGGTTGAACGAACTATTTGGCTACTATGATTCTGCCTATGTAGGAAGTTACAACATTTAAAAAATGCGTATTAAACAAGTGATGAATAAAAATCGTAATAAATCTACATGTAAACTATGCGATGGTTTTTTGCAGTATAAATATGCACTAAGCGTGTTTAGTATATTACTTTTTTAAGTGACAACAAAAAGTAATATTTTAATGTTAAATTTGTTTGCATATTTTATGTGCCCAACACAATTTGCATTACACTAACAGAGCAGTTTACATTATAATATATGTATATTATGTATACTTTAAAAGATGTATGTACAATTTTAAAAATAAATGATTTGTAAATTTCTAATAATTTAAATAAATTAAGAGTATTCTAAATAAAGAAGCAAGATTTTCACTGAGGAATACATTTTGGAAATTTGTTTAGCAAAGATATAGAATATTATATTTCGAATTACTAAAATAAAATACACTTTCTTGACTTTAATATATTAGTGCGAGTTTAATCAATTTATAAGAAAGATACTTGTTTTCAGTGTAATATTTAGCATGAGGTCTATTAAATATACAGTTTTATTGGATCAAAACTGACCCGGGTAAAGAAATTTAAGTTAGGCGAGTTCCAAATATAAATGAAGAATAATAAACATGAAATACACAAATACATAAAACATTTATAATCCACAGTTATTATACATGTAAATATATATTATACTTAAAATAAAGTTAAGAAGACAATAGCTGAATAATTAAAATATATAATATTCCAAATTTTCGAATAACTCTTTATCAAGGAATACACCTATACAGTCTGGAAAACACAGAAAGAGACTAAACATATATATTCAGCTATTGTCTTCTTAACTTTATTTTACTTTAGAGCTGATGGCAAACCTTAATATTAACAATTAAAATCAAATATTTCAATTTATGTCGCTATCAGGTCATACTGTCAGTTACAATAAATTAAGTATTTGTTTTTTTCTACTTAAGAATTCCACGAAAATATCTTTTAACAGGACGATGGACTTTCGGTCTTATGAAAAGTCTTTACGGCCAAAAACCATATTATCAATAAATGTCATTTTGATATTTAAATATTAATCAGTAGAAATACTTGATTTTACGCGAACATCATATTTTTATTTTATTTATAATCTGTATATGTCTGGCCCTTTAGATTTCTACACCAGATTGAGAGGCGAACGAGAGTTAAAAGAACTTTTAAGAGTCCTTGTTTCTAAAATATGTTTGTGTAAAATGTAAATATCGACTTTCTTATTTTAAGTTTGAATGTTTTTTCACATTAATTTAATTAATAATTTAAATGTTCAACCACATAATGTTTGTGACAAATAATATGCGTTTTAGAGACATTAAGACAAATGTCTTGCAGTATCAAAATAAGTTGACACAATTATTGCTACTATTTGTAATAAAAAAATTAAAATCATACATATATTGTTAATAATAATATCTGATTAATATTCATTTATTTAATTAATGTTTATACCGAGTGCTCAGCAAACATCAGCACGGTTCTCATATTGTATTATTAAAAGGTCATGTGACATGAACTTGTCAGATTCTGCTTCTAACGAAGAACTCGCTCCTCACCTTAAAAAAATGGTATAATATTATTTCATTTTGCCGATTTGCAGGGGATAAATTTGCATGGTTTCGGAAGATGTTTTAGTTAAAATTTGGTTAAAGGATCTCTGTTAAAAGGTGATATATTTTCTTATGGTAGTTTGATATTGTATTAGAATTCAATGAGGTTTGTAAGATGTTCACTCAAGTCCATTTCTCCATTTGACGCTGTATCAATCAATATATCCGTAAAATCTTAAATTAGAAGACTCGATACAAAATTTCCATAAAGTAGAAGTATGTTTATAATAACATATTGAGTAATACAAAATTTGTTATTTTTTTTATATGCAAAATAAAAAGTGGTAATATATGTACATTAAAAAGATTATTAATAAATATATTCTTTATTACTAGGTACTAATGTATATTTCCAGTAGAACGGGGACAGCCAGACAGCGCTGTTTCGAGCTTTTTATGTCTCTTCAAGAACCCAAACTCTCGTACTGTTAGTAGAATACAATAGCAGTATACCGCCAATTTATCGCAATTGAAATTCTAAAAATTATTTACAACTTTATTTTTATTTTTGATGTTTATGTTTATGTGCGTTAAATTTGCGGTAGATATCCCGGCACTGTGTTTTACAACTTTATATTCGTGAGTCATGATAGGGAGGAAATATTTCGAACTACACACGAAAATTAGCGATTAGTTATAAACTTAAAATCCTTCTTCTAATCAACATAGTGTACTTCCATGAGAAATCGTTTCGGATTCCATTCTCACTCCACTCACCAATTCCATTCAAGGGTTGATTAGAATTAATTGGCGTGTCTCTCTCTCTCTCTCTCACCCACTCTCTCTGTCTCACCGTACAGCAGGAATTTACACTTACGTTACTATAACTAAGTTATTTGATCTATTATTACGTGCAACATGCTTTAAGTAGTTAATTTTATTATATCTCAAATATATCCAGTTTTTTGTTACGCATATACGAGTATTCTGCAGTGTGTATTTTATATTGTTTGATATAAATTATTTTTCATTCTCTTTTTCTTATATTACTACTCGGCTGTTTAATATATTTCGCAGTGTGTCCACATCACTTACTATGACATGAAATTAAGGAAAGCTTTGCATAGAATAGACGGAATAGATTTCAAACTAATATATCTCGTCGGTAACTAAGCGACGGATGACCTTGAAACATTCAAACGCTTAAAGGCCATCACATCTATCGAGACTGTTTTGCTAGTTGTTTCATATCTCACTTGAGGGGAAGGGTATACTTGATGTAGGTCAAAATTACCAAAAACCATTTTTTACGCTAAACTATTCTATAATACTTATTTTTTAATTACTATTTTTGTTTAAAACCAATCAATTTTAAGCATTTTTCTGTTTTCTGGGCCATTTTCTTTCACAAAGGCAGCACTGATGATAATCCCACACATGGTTTATGCCCCAAGGGTTTGGA
>JAYRBW010081638.1:0-23452 GCA_036023295.1 Invenusta paracnida | reverse complement strand
ATCTGTGACGTATACATATGTCACGTATACGGGGCGTGTACGTTTTAAAGAGGAAATTGGATATACGCCACGTATAATTGACGTATACGTGGTTTAAATAACTAACGTATACGTGGTGTATAAGCGGTGTATACGTGACGTATATATACCACTTGTACGTCACATATACGTCACATATTCACCACATATACGTGACGTATATGCCGCGTATACGTGATGTACATGTCCCGTATACGTGATGTATATGTCCCGTATACGTGACTTATCATTGAGGGGTGACATACCTAATACAAACATATATATAAAGTATGCTAGAGGAGAGAGAATAAAAAAATGTTTAAATAAATATACCATGAATGACAAAATATTTTCCAACGACAGTTGGTAAAAAATTAATTAATCTTAAAGGAAGGAAATTGCGTGTCTCTCTTAATGTTCCAACACTGTATGTATGTATGTATACAAAATGTTTATATTAATGTACAGTATAAATATGTATACGTGTAACCAAAATATTTTCCATTGACCGTTGGAATATAATTGATAAATCTTAAAGGAAGAAAATTGCTGTCTCTCTTAATGTTCCAACACTGTATGTATGTATGTATACAAAATGTTTATATATATTAATGTACAACGAATGACGACCGTTTTAAAATGTGTCACAGCATTATAATTCAACAAAGAGATTTCATATACGTTCGCTTTCTAAATTTTCGTAAATAGAAAATCGTTTTTATATTAACGCATATTAAAATTTAATGAATATATATATTTACTCTTGAAATATTTAACACATACTGTTTTTATTATGCGTAAGTTGTCTGTAAAGTATAATTTATTGCTTGTATATTATAAGACTGTTTTTACTACATTAATTGTTTATCTGCTATTAATTTTTTTAAATCTATCAGGTAACAAGGATAGTATTAAACTGTATACAGATCAATATATGTGTAAGATGTCTGTGTTTAGATACGCTATGAGTCGCAGTTTGTCCTTTAAAGCAGATTTTATAATCCTCATATTTGTGTTTAGGACTCGCAATGGGGATGTGCAATTAATCAATTTTGGAAATAATCGTCTTAGTTTTCAAAGGTCGATTAAAAAATATATGTACGATTTTTTAAAAACGCATTTCGAAATGAAAGCTTTAAATCTACCTAGCTTGTTTTTCTGCACCCAGAGAATGTTCCCAGCTTTCGCTGCACAATGAATATTGAACTTATTACTAATTTTCAATTGTCCATCCAGTTGTCCGAGAGCGGTTTGAGCTTCGGCAGAAGTTGCAAATTGTACTTGCATATTATGTAAAAAATTAGTAGAAAATGTTTGATTTTTGAACAAAATACTCATTACTTTACTTGCTTTTTCTTCTTCTGTGTCCGTCTCTTGTTCTTCAGTTTTTTTCAAAGTTGAAGTAGATTTTTCCATCGATGAATTTTTAATCCATACATTAATTTTTTAATTAATGTAAAAAAAACTTGGGGTTGGTAAAAGTTTAATCGAAAATTGACAAAAAATAAATAAAATATAGAAATTTCAAAGTGAGAAAAAGAACTCAAATTTTTTAAAATAAGGCCGCAAAAGCTTAAAAACTGCATTTTTAAAAAGTTAAAATTGTGAAAAAGCTTGGGGATCAAAACAGTATATATATACTACTGACAATGGTCAACAAGAATTTGAGTGGTACGTCGAGGCATGATGTGGAATACAAAAAGGATGCAACATTCCTAATATTGCATTGGAAATCGGTATATACCATGAGTGATACATTCGATCAACGTAACTTTTTATAGTGATGATTGAAACTTATGACTGCGTAATCACAAACGCAGTATAGAACATACTCAAAATAATTTTAACGGTCATAACATTTTTAAAGGTTATATACTATATATATATCTACCAGTCAACCAGAAAGTGTCTAAAATATATTCATGCATTAATAATACACTATCTTATTATAAACTAGAGCTGTTTTTAAATATAAATTTTAATAGGCTGAGATATTCATTATGAAGTTGTATAGGTTTACTTAAAGCATATATATTTAATAAAATCCTTTGTAAGTAAACTCTAAGAAATTTAACGTATCTGTATTATTAATCAAAAGCAAAGTTTTAGTTTTTATTAAATTAATATTTTCTATTTGTGTTACGATATTTTGGAATTCATAGTTATTTTTTAAAACTGTACTTACGTCATTTAATTAATATTTTTAAATATATTATAGAAAAATTGAATTATTTCCGGGACGTTTTGATATTATGTAATTATTTCTTAAAATGCGGTTTTATATAAAATACCATGCATTTACTACATAAACGTTACTTTATTAATTTTATCTATTAATACTGATATTAAAATTAAAATAGTAATAGTTTATTAATTGTTTATATTTGAGGTATGGAAATTAAAGCCTTTGAGAAAATATATAATATTTATTATTACACTTTCTAGAAGTAGAACAGCTGTTTTTTATAATTCGTCGGGGAAAATAGCATTTTAAAGATATTTTCAATCATTAAAATACTATAGTCTTTCTAGTTTATTCATTTTGGTTGTAGGCTTAAACAATACATCTGCAGTAATATTCAAAAGAAGAAATGAGTGGAAAATCACTTCAATTGATTAAGAAATATGATGGTATGATATTGATATTGTTAATTATACATTTTATTTTTGTCATGATGATATATGTGGTTATTTACATTCTAATAATTATATTGTATTATTTACATTTACTTTTTAAATACTGTTAGCCTTTTTTATAATGACATAATTTTTACTTTTTAGTCCACTTTGTGTTGTCTTTGATTTTGCCTTTTTTGAACAATCTTTATATTGATATTCAGAATGAAAAAACATAAAAAATACATCTGTAACACTATAGTGTTATTTAATTAAATTAATTTATATATACTTTTTTTACTTTTATATAAAGTGTTGAGAAAAACAAAATTTTATCCTAACAAGTTTATTTGTAATATTATTATGTACATGATTATGAATTAATCTTATCATCAATAAGATTAATTCATTTAAGTGTTGATAATATCAACACTTAGCATGGGCATAATAATGGACAATAGCAAACTCAATACAGAAATGACTCAAAAAGAGTATCCTATACAACCCACTCAAAAGAAAATCCAGCAAATAAGGTCAACAAAATTCAATGTATGGTTCACATTTTGATAGTTTGCCAATTAATTATGGGGGTAACAGGACAAGTCATACCTGAGACAAGTTGTACCTGAGTCAAGTAGTACCCAAATTTTATTACATTATATATGTGTATAAATATATAATTAATAGCAGCAACATATAAAAATGTGTTAATCAAGTTAATTATGATCTACAAATTGTCATAGTTTAGTCATAGACATAAAAACATAAATTATGGGATATATATATATATAATTATAATATATTTATAGTCATATAATAAATATATATAATACAATTTAGGTACAACTTGTCTTAGGTACAACTTGACCCAGGTACAAGGTGTCCTGGATTCATTATGGGATACCCATATATAATTATCTGTTATGATATAGGTTCCTGGTAAGACATACTCTTGGATAATAGGGAGTAGTATAGCCACACTGTGATTGTCAACTTTAATCATATAGGCTTGTTTAGTATTTCTTTCTAATCTAAGTCTAAGATACAGTGTTCTGGTCCAGGCACTCTCCTATGATATTTTGTTTGGAAAAATTTGGACTCATCAATTTGAACAACCATTACTGGTCCTCCAAGTTGTAATTAGAGAATTGATGAAATACTGGTAGCAGACATCTTTAAAAAATTTAACCAGTTAACCAGAGTGACATTTGAAACATCTGTTTCTCTGGTTATAATGAACTGTTCATGTACAAAGTCCACCAATAAATGACTTTTAATTTACAAACTAGAAGGTTACTTCCTGAAAAAATAATCAATACAAATATATTTTAATTTGGTCAAAATGAAAATGAAGATTTATTTGGTCAAGATAAAATAAAAGTAAATTTCTATTTGGTCCAGATAAAGTTAACTAATTATAATCAATTATACAAAACTCTAAAAAGTTCAAATCAAAGAAATTAATTTGAATTGAAATTTTATAAATATACTCAAATTTATCTAAACAAAATTTCTAGCACTATCAGCCTGTTTTAATATTAATACTTCATATTATTGTTATACAAAACTCTAAAAAGATTAAATTATAGTAAATCATTTGAATTCAAATTTTGTCATTTTACTGAAAGTAATCTAAACAATATTTCCAGCACTACCACACTTTTTTTTTTAAATATTGTTAGTTTAAGGTATCATACACATATGTTTCAATATTTTAATATATTTATCTGAGTACAGAATAGTTCATAATATTTTTTATTATAATATAAATAACTTAAAAAAACTACATAGTCTTTATTTAATAACATCCCAGCTTTTGGAGATCCATTCTTTAGTTGAAGGACCAAATTAATAATATAGAAACAGTAATAAAACAAACATTATTATATGTACATATATAATGCACATGTTGCATAAGGTATGCTTCTACAGCCCTGGCCACTTTCAACACTGCCCCATTTAAAATACTATATTTTTGCAATTAAATATATTTAAAATATATATCACATGTTCATTTATTTCAATCAATAATATAATAAGTAAGCACATGTAAACATACATTTAAGTAATCAATCGGTATGAGCTGGCTTGAAAGAGGGCCTTAATGCATTATCAAAATAAAATGGGGGAAGACATAGAAAAGGTTAATATCAAATTGAACCACCTCTGGCTGTGCTAACTTGCTAAATATAACCTAGAATTGACTCAATCAAGTTGATAAACACCTGCTGAGAAATTTTCAGCCATTCTTATTGTGCTACAGTCTACAATCCTGCCATGCCTAGATATCTAGGTGATCAAGACACTTCTGAAGATATCCCAAAAGATTAAATTGTCATTTGGGCTGAGGTCTGGGGACTGTGGAGGCCATTGGAGTACAGCAACATTCTTGTGTAAGAATCCTCATGTTGTTCTTGCAGTATGACAAGTTGCATTGTCTTCTTACATTTTCATTCCATTGTCTGGAAGGTTTATAAGTAAAGGATGCTCTTGAATAATCTCTTTTTACCCAGCTGCATTGAGGCTCCCTTGAATTTATGTAACAGGATTGGGGCCATTTGGTGAGAAGACACCTAAGACCTGCAATATACCACCTAAATTTACCACTGTGGACCAAATATGTTGTTGTTATAGGACTGTACAACCTCTCCACCTTATTCACTGTTGAGATGATACAATGCAATTAAGTGGATTGGGGACTTGTCAGAGAAATAACAATGTCTCAAAAGATATGCATGTGTCTTATAATTGTATTGGTTTGCATTTTCATTGTACACCCTTGTTATTAACTATTATAGATTTAGGGTGTCCACATGTACACAAAATTCACATATGTATGTGAATATACACGAATTTTGATAAAAATACAAAATGTAAGTGAATTGTACTTTAATTTGAATAGAGATATGTGCATTTTAACTGCTGTACATAAATTTTTATTGAAGTTCTTTTTTATATTATTTTTAACAAATACTAAGTTTCAATTTTAATATGAAAATTTTTTGCCTGCAGCGCTTGAATATAAATTTGTATCTTTTATTTAAAACCTATAAAATCCTCAATCTGAAAGTTTATTTTTTAGTTTTGGTAGCTAAACACATTCATTAGGAATGCAGGAAGACAAGCAACCTTGGCTTGCTGAGCTGTCATTAGGTAGAATATTTTTACTTCATGTTGATGTATATATTATGTATATTTAAAAAATTTATATATAATATATTGTTAATTTCTTTATCAAAATATGTATGTGAATTTTGATTTCTGTATGTGAATTTTTTTGGTTAAGTAGTGTGGACACCCTGTAGATTATTGGCAGTATAGATAAAAGTATTCCGTAGAGTCATCCAATTGTATTTTCTGATGAGTTGCACTCATTGATTTAATCTTAATTTTATGTGCTAATTCTATTTCTGTTCTCACTTTTCTATTTATCTGAGGAGGTAGTGTATTACATTTTCAGCTTTTTGAATATTTTACTTGAAATTATGTTTGGAATGAATTATAAATTACCATTTACCAAATTAATTTAATTAAATGGTGAGTGGTGATATTTGTAGAGAATTAATTTTTATAAGTATGTATATTAAAATAGGTCAAACATTATTAGTTTTATGAATTAGCATGCTTCTATTTTTCTAATATTTTGTTAGCCTATTACTGCAGGATGTATGTATCTCCAAAATATATGACTTTATTTGTTTATATTTTTAAAATAAAAATAGTTAAATTTTTATATCTTTTATATAGTATACATATATAACTCATATAATTTACATAACTTGTAATAAGAACATACAGTTTTTCTATGCAAATATTTATTTATTGGTTTGATCAATTATTTTTAATAAGTTATATAGAATAATCCAGTTTATTCATTTTAGCAGATGTATTTTAAGGATTTAATGCTATAAATAATAATAACACGATAAGCAATACATTTCTGAGTGAATATTTAACATATTAGCAGTTTCTTATGATAAAAAGTTGTCAATACATATAGAAGCCAAAACAGCCAAACCCTGTATTTTTTAAAGTGTCAATTTGTTTTTAGAAGTTTCTTGTACAGATTACTGCAGTGCATATATGTGAATTATTAGTATTATTACTGAATTACTTTTTTTGTTTTGTTATAGGTACTTATATCCAAATTGTAATGTTTAAAATCATAAAATGTGTGTAAAAATCTATATTTTTGGTTCATTCAAATAATTCAATATACACCATTTCTAATAAAGTTTACAATGCTACATAAAAAACGTTTAAATACATGTAAGTATAAAGTTATGTTCACTAATTCAAAATATAATTTAACTGCAAAATATCAATATATGTTCCAAATCAACCAGTAAATAGTGCGCAGGAAAATCAAGGTTTTCAAAAGTGAAATTGAGACATTATTTTAGACATTATCTAGGAGTATGCACTATCTTCTAGTTTATACAGTATATATGTTATATTTTTATACCAAATGATAGCTAATATTTCCAAATATGTAAAATTTTAATTTGGAAATTTATATTTAGTAACTACTTAAAAACAAACATTTGACTAATTACAGGTGTTATTGATTTATCAATATGGTATTTAAATCTAATTATTTTTATTCTTAGATAACTAATACTACTGATATTTGTAGTATGAAGTAAGTTTAGCATTTTGAATTCTTTTTTAAACAAATTACTGCTATTAAATATTTTCTTTATTAATTCTTACACTTTTGGATCTAATGAAATGTTACCTATATTTTGGTAATATATTTTGAACATATAAAATTGATTTGAAGTGTATTTATTGGTGTTCTTCGTACTGTTAACATTTTTTTATTGCACACTATATTTCAAAATATAAATTTCTTATACAAGCAACGGCATATGCAAGAGATGTGCTTTTTCATTTTTTAGAAGATCCTTGGTCAGATGTTGTCCCATCTAACCAGTCACCAATTATGTTAAATCATGACAACACCAAAAAACTGGTAGCCTTTGCCTGCGCCATGCTTCGTGTTCTCCTAGATTCACAGAGGACACTAACTGATGAGAATAGGAATTCTCTCTATAAACGTGAGCTAACTACCTACCGTCCATATACTAGTACATATAATTTAACTGTTTAGTCCTAGTTTGAATTTTAATGGAATATAGCATCGAAAAGTTAATAATAGACTCATTTTGTTATGTTTTTGTTGCAGACTTTTATGACTATATTATTGAAGGTGGTGGCTTGAACATGCTCGTTGAGGGGGAGGAGATTCACAATCTTTCGATTCATTTAAGGAATAATTTCTTGGAAATGGTAGGCCTGTAAAATGAGTCTGTTTACCGTATTATGTATTACTTTCTAATATTGACAATATTGACACAAATATTATACATGTCTTTTACCTTTTTACTTTGTAAGATTTTTGGAAGTGCAAGTTATCACAAGCCCCATATACTAAAGTAAGTAATGTCATCCTTTCATAAAAAAATAAAGATATTAAGATTTGACATTTAAAAAATACTTATAGAGTCAATGTTGTTAATGATAAAAAAACTGGAGGTTCTCAAAATGTATCGTGCTATAATAAAAATGTTGAGAGCGTTTTCTCATAAACTTTTTTACATATTACGTTTTTCTCCGCATTTTTCAGATCGCCTTCTATATTCCCCCTTATCCAGTCGTACTTGACAAGTCGATTCCAGAAGGATTTTATCGTTATATCAAAATTAGGTTCCGGTGGATTTGGCAACGTTTTTGAGGTATACATTCATCTATATTATTTATTAAACGTGTTTATAGCCTTACGAATATAAGAGATAATAGGTCCATATTATCAATATTTTGTCTCTTGAAATAAATTTATTATATCTCTATATATATATATATGTATATTTAATCATTTACTATAAATAGACTATGCTAGATCTAGGTCATGCTATCTTATTTTCATTCAAGAAACGTTACTAGTTAGTAAAGTGTTTAATAGAGTAAAGTAGGTCAAAACACGTCATTCTACGTTAGAGTGCTGCCAAGTATTTTTAATTCTCTATTCCCTAAACAGTATTTGTTTTCTACAACAATTATATAACAAACCTCTACTAAAATTATGTAAAATTACTTCTTAGAATTATTCAAAATGGACATGTTGGCTATTTTGTAAACTGTAAAGAATATTAATTTAATAAATATACCCGAAGGAAAATTTATTCGTGACGGACAATACATTTGAATATTTTGCTAAATATTACTTATATATTTCTTGGCCTTTGTTTTTAATTGGTTGTATTGTTTCTTAAATCGGTTTTATCCTGAAGACCAAATGTATTAGTGAAGGAATCTACAAACTCGTCCCATGCGTTGACTAGATTCGGTATCACTTTTGTTCTTACATATTTGCTTAACAAATTCGATATGAAAGAATTTCTGTGTGTCTCAATTCTCGCTTCTATTCTTTTCAAAGCGCATTAAAACAGTTTGGAAAATGAATGTATTTTTTAATATTATATTTTAATGAAGTATACATGTATGTATCTAAATAAGCAATTGCATTATTTCAATATTACAGTTTAGCAGCCTCTTATTTTTTCTACTGCACTTTTAAAAAGATTGAGCTTATGCACTTTTTGAATAGCATTAAACATCAGTAATTTCTAATTTGTTCCAAAGGTATTAAACTCTTACTATGCCTTAATAAGCTCTTAATATTATAGAAATATTTGGCTCATAATATAATGAGTTCATAATAAAATTCTTGTTGGCCAAAAATGGCAAAAAGTGTGTTAGCAATTAAAAAATATATTTGACTTGAACTAACTATACGTTTGTTTTTTATTGGTATATTTGTCATTGACAATATTCACTATAATAATACTTCATAATTATTTTTAAAGTATAATTTCTAGAAGGTATCAATTTCTTTCATTTTTATTTCAGTTCTTTTATGATATGAGCTAACACACTTTTTGTCATTTTAGCTAATAATAATTAATATAACAGTTTTTGGTTGAATATTTCTAACATATTATTGTACCTATAGGTTGCTCGATTGAGCTTACAGCATATTGAGCTTTCAACTACACTCAATATTATGTATGTCTATTTTAAAAATAGACAGGGACAAACTATGATAAATTGGTATTACTATACGGACAGGCATACTTTAATTAATTAAATATAAGTTACTATAACATATATTTAATAATTTCACTGATTATGATTAAATGACTCATTTTTAAATGTTGTTCTTTCCAAATATTAAGTTAGTTTATAATAATGCTAGATAGGAAACTATATTATTTTCTCATATCTCCATTTCTTTAGCAGATATAATCAGGAACTGTAACGAACATGTTAACTAATTTAAAACAGCGCTACACGATAAAATGTGGTTTTGTTTTTTAAGCTGTAAAACTGTGGTTGTAATGCAAAATCTAAGCCCTTATCAATGGTTACTAGGGAAAATATCATTTTTATCATCTTTGCAACACTTCCAGTATATTCTGAAAATTTCATAAAAATCTATGGAAGTTTGGGGAATGTTATTTGGTCTGAACAAGATGAAAATGACGAATAATAATATCAAGAATAATGACGGAAAAGTTCAATTTTTAATACTTAATATACTCCGGTTTTATAATAGCTATGAACATAAAATTTGGCATATTGATTTATTTTCGGTGGTGCTTCACCATAAAAGTTTAATTATTTCAAAATATTTCATAGTTTTTAAAGGATAGCTGTTTAAAAAACGACCATTCTTGTGATATTTCAATATACCTAATGTACGCAAGTTGCTCACATGAGCTAACAATTTACTGCCGACGGTTTAAATAATGGTATACAGATTATCTTATTTTGTTTTTTATCATTCCTAATTAACACTATTAAAGAACTCAACATAAGTATGATTAGTTTTTCCACTTTGTTTTTGTTATTTCTTGACTTCGCTTTGTAATTTTTTTATAATTAATTAAATTACCTAATTATAATTGTATGAGCATATTGTTTGGTTATGTGTTATTTATATACAAAACATTTGTAGTATTAATAGTTTCAAAACATATATGTGCACTTTAGTATACTTCTATTGTTGGATTATTTTAATATTTTTTTTATATAGAAGTTAGAATATATTACTCTAAGAGTCTTTAATGTGTTATTAAAGGTTATTGTATATTGTGTATTTTTTATTCATTTTAGGTTTTAAATAAACTCGATCGACGTCATTATGCGATGAAACGATTTCCAATGAAAACTTCTAAAAAGCAAACTTTTCAATCGGTAAAAATGTTATTTGTGTTTTAGAATTTGTAGCTTAAATCTGTCAGAACCTGGTTTCTTTAAAACTCTGTTTTTATATTTCGAAATATAAATTTCTTATATATGCAACGGCATATGCAAGAAATGTGCTTTTTCATTTTTTAGAAGATCCTTGGTTAGGTATTGTACCATCTAAAGCCACCAACTGTGTTAAATCATGACAACACTAAGAAACTGGTAGCCTTTGCCTGCGCTATGCTTCGTGTTCTTCTAGATTCACAGATGACACTAACATATAATAATTCAATAAAACTAATATAAAAATAGAATTTCTTCTGATTTTATTATTTACCAATTGTCTATATTATGTCTTGTGTTTTCTTTGAATCTATTATAAATTTTTTTACAAATTTGTTTCTGATAACTTTTTAATATTCAGATTAATATTAATTAATTTAATGTAGCAAATTTATCAAAAATAAATATTATATTTGTTATTTATTATGAAATAATACTAAATTAAATAAATTATATTAAATAATTACTAAAGCTTTTTCGTATTGATGTTTTATGCGTGAAATTATTTATGCTTCCAAAGAAGAATAAAACTTTCGATATTTATTATTTTTAAAACCGATTTTCATTAAAATGAAATTTTTATAACACTTCATTCTGATTTTTTAAAACTTTAAATTGTATTAGAGTCAACTTATTCGTGAGGTTGAGGTCCTCGCCTCTCTGAATCATCGAAACATTGTCCGATACTACACCTCATGGAGAGAGTCTGAACTGGTTCCCCAGAAGAAGAGACAAAATAAAAAAAGAAGCAGTAGCAACGGCGCCAGATCTAGGTTGTCCTCTGATACCGAGGACAGTCATTCTAGTCTGAGTTCTCACGAATTTAGTCAGGCGTCTTCAAATCAGCATGTATCTAAAGAGAATCACCTGCTACATGAACATTTGATAATGAGCCATAGGTATGTTTGTTCTTTATTTAGAAGTACATTAATATCTAATTATATAATGTATACTACTTATTTTTTAGTAGAACTCAATTGAATTTGCCTGTTAGATTATATATTGTTTATCGAAAGAGTACGCCAAATTATAATAGTCGTTTTAATGTTTTATATTTTAAATTGTATTTATTCATTTTAGTTTCATATTTTCAAAAGTACTACTTAAAAGTAGTATAAAATAAATAATATAAGAATTGTTTTTAAATTAAATAAATTGAAAATTTATTTATTTGATTGATTTAATTTGTTAAACTTACTTTAAACATGTGTATATATATATGCTGTTTAATTTATATGGGTGATAAATACCTTTAATATATTATTATAAGTACTATTTTTTTGTATTTACCATAACTCAGAAACGAAATTTTATTTATGGCGTTGATATGAAAGGTTTCCCAAACTTTGTGATGTCTTGGTTGTTGGGGCTATATATAGGTTATTTAGCATTGTTAAGAAAAGTAGATGTATTTTTGGTAAAGATGATTTTCTGCCGGATCCAAAGCCATGATTTTTTGCCCGAGCCAAAGTTACAGAAAACTACTGGACAGATCATACGCTCTAGCCAAATATATTATCTATATACCTAGTTCTACATTCATACAAATTTTCAACTTCATCGATCGATAACTGCAGCCTATATGGGGTCAAAATATACATAAAAATGATATACATATTTGGCTCCGGCGAAAAACGAACTGTATTTTTATGTGTATTTTTGTACATTTTGACCCCTATAGGCTGCAGTTATTGATCGATGAAGTTGAAAATTGGTATGAATGTAGAACTAGGTATATAGATAATATATTTGGCTAAGGCGTATGATCTGTCCAGTAGTTTTCTGTAACTTTGGCTCAGGCGAAAAATCGCTTTTACCTGTATTCTTACTAAGCGATACTCATACTTTGATTTAACTTAAATAAATATGGTATTTGTGGGTATTGTATATTTCAACCTACTCTATGGGGGTAGAATACTTAGTATAGGAAACATTAATTTTATTATTTTACAAATAAATTAAATAAAATACACAGCGATGTTTTTTTGAAATATAGTAAACAATTAATATAGTTAAGTAAAATTGCTATAAAGTAAAATAAATATCTATACATTTAACCTTTGGTTCCGTGCGTTTACATTAGGAAGATAACAAATGTCCCTTCTAGTGGTTATTGATCTAGTTCTGTGGTATTTATTAATTATTGACTCATCCAAGAGAAGGTATCTCCTTTGTGTGATTTTTGAATTCTTGTTTTTTTGTAATACATATTCTTAATTTAGTAAAGCTAGTGTTAAACGAACGATTTTGACTTCATTTTCAGGACTAACAAGAACGACTCGGTTGAAATAGTTTTCGATGGATCCACCACTGAAGATGTCAAGAGTCGTGTCGTTGTTTCGCGTAGACCAATGCTACCACCCACTTATCACTTTAGTGATTCATCCTCTTTGGTAAACAATGCAGCTACCTTCCTCAATGGCGTAAGTTTGTATTAATGTGTATAATTTTAGTGTTGTCTACTTGGAATATTTGAAAGTATTAAACCAAATTTAAATATATTTTCAAAATATAATGTTAAACTTCTTTCCTGCATTTCTTTAACTATACTATAACTATAAGATGTTATATAATATTATTTTCTATTGATAATTATTAACAATTATGGAATTGTTAGGAATCAATTTTTAAATTGCTTATAAAAAGTAAGGTCTCATTTTCGAATTTTTAAGTATATGTATATAATATACTTTTTTGACTTTTACACTGAATGAACTATGATTTCTCTGTATTAGTTTTGATAACAAATATAACTGGCTTAAACATCCTAAGTAGAAATATAAAAAATGTTAGCATACGCACACGAAAAATATATTTATATAAAATAATATACAAAAATATAATGTTTCTTATATTTCATAATTTGAAAACAATATTGCATGGCTAGATAAGTTTCACTAAAAAGGATATTTTATTTTCTGTGTCGTGTAAGTTATAACTATTTATATTATGAAATAATTTGTAGGCATTTTGTCTCTCATTATGTTTACATATTGTAAATTTATTTACATAGTATTACAGTACCCTAAATTCCATAAATATCATCTATATATATATATTTATTGGGAACAATAATATACTTTGATTTAGTAATGTGTGAACAATGCAATACCCTAAATTCTGTAAATATCATCTATATATATATATTTATTGGGAACAATAATATACTTTGATTTAGTAATAAAAGCTAATTAATAATGAATTGTAGAATTTGGTATATTACAACCTTAATTTTTCAATTAGTAAAAATTTAACGATCATGATGCCTATCAAATATAGAGAGTATAAGAGAAATAATTTAATTTACAATAATTGTCACGTTAGAATTGCTTAAGGATAATAAATGCGTTAACTTGGAGAATTAAAGGATGATTATTTCGTTAATAAAATTGTTTAACAACTGTAAACATAAGCAGTAACATTTATTTTTTGTGTAGAACTTTAACTCCAGATTTTTGTTTAACTGATAAGATGTAATAAAATCATATGCGTCTTTGCTTTTAATCTGTTGAATATTTATATGCGCTGTTTTGAAGGTTAGAACTCATAAAAAACTGTAAAAGAAAATCGTTTTCAAATATAGAATATAATACAATTAATAAAATCAACCAATAATCGTTCTCGAGTCTACTTAAAACATAGAATATTTTAAAGATCGATTGAAAGGGATTACCCGAAGAACTACAAACTTCTACTCCTTCTCCAAACATAATGCACGCGACTACCGGCACCCAATCATTCGACAGATGCGTGAGCAGATAATTATCTCCATCCAGATGGAACTCTGTCAGACAAACCTAGAAAAGCGTCTTTATGAGCGGAATGAATCGATCAGCTTTCGATCAAGCTAGTTGGACACGCAAGAGGCGTTGGATCTATTTTCTCAACTGGTTTCTGGGGTCGAATACATGCACTCAAAGCAGGTCATGCATCGTGACATCAAGGTCAGTCGGTTAGTCTTTTTTAGTTAGTTCTGTTTACTATTTCATTCCATTTCATTGGACAGTTTCTTCACTGATTTGTTGATCTATACAGCTTAATTTAAAATTGATATTAATTATTATTTTGAATTAGTTATACTTTACAATTGAATTCATCTGAATAGCCGTTAGACATTTTAAACTCATTATAGTTTGAACATTAAGAAAGGCATGCTTGTAGAAAATTATTTATTTTATGATTTTATATGTATGAAACAGCTACGTAGCAGTTATTTAAAAAATAATTTTATGATGTCACAAGAATATTTGCATATTATTTGTGCAACATTATAGTAAAATTATTTACAAACTCCATTTACAAAATGGCATGATACTTATAAAAATTTCAATACACAATTTTTTACCAACATTTGATTGTTTTGATATTTGTTCTAGTTTTCATTCAGTATCATTAAAGATGTTTGTAGTATGAGTGTCCTATCTTATAACGTTATAAAAGATAGCAGGTGCTATCGTATTGTAATTGTTATCAACACAAGCGCTTAGCCAAACGCCCAAAAAAGTCAAACGTTTTAATTCATGATACCTTCTAAGAGTTATTGGACTTAGTAATTATAGATTTCTATCTATTAAGATATTTTAAAATACAAAATATCTTGTATTGATAGGGTTACTTGAAAAAAAAATCTTTTAAAGCGCTTAAAATATTGGAAGTTTTTAGGAATAGGTATATTCATTAATTTTGAAGAAAGTGTTCTAAGTTTTATAATTTTTTGTATGTTACTGTAAATAGTTAATGTCGAATTGAAGTCTTTATATCATATTTGACTTTTTTCTCCAAACACTCATATGAATTGATTATATTTTTAACTGTTTATTAAATGGATGCCTACCTTAAATGTTGGAATATAAACTTATATATATATGTATTTTTTATAATAGTGCTGTAATTTATTTAAAATATTTTAACAAGAAATTAAATTAGAAAGAAATAATATTCATTGTATTTAGAAATGGATGTGTTTCGTAGAATCTTTTCTGCCTCGTCAGTTATACACACATCAACTTCGAGTTAAGACATTAGAACAGATCCGAAATATATTGGCTACCGCTTGGATATAATAACAGTAATTATTTTAGCAATATTTTTATTCGTGTCTTCTTCTTTGGTTTAATTAACTTATTAGAAAATAATATTACTCCATACCTGGTTAGTATTATTGTTTTTTGTTTGTTTAAACATTAAATTATATATTACTATTTATATCATTAATCTTTTTTATTTTTTGTAACCGATAAAAATATAGTTTTAAGACAACATTTATTTGTTAATTTCAATTGTCAATTATAATTTTCAATTTATTGTCAATAATGAAATAGAGAAATATTGTACTAATATGTACAATATTTCACTTTTAATACACTTTTTTTATCTTTCTCTATTTCTAACTTGCTTTTAATCAATTTCCTATAATATTTAAAATATATAATTAGGAAATAATGAAAAATAAAGTTCTTTAATGCAAGCTTCAGTACTTTTTTGTCTAGACATGCCATCTGTACGATTTTCTATTATTTTCAAAATATAGCAAAAATTCATTGTTATACTATTGAAGTTGGTAGCTCTTAGAATGCCTTAATGCATTTGTCTCTAGTTTTGTCTATCTTAATTAAATGTACATATTATATAGAAAACATATCAAAACTCTGAATAATAGTTATAGGTGTATTTTCATTCTTTTAAGTGAACAATGTAGGTGCAGTCTAATATATCGCTGCAGTCCACTGTTTTAATAATTTATAATCCATTTTGCATGTTTCATTGAATGATATAGGTATTTGTAATTGAATTTGTTTTTTATAAATTGAAATATACGCATTTATGCATATAATTAAATGAAACATACATTATTTCTTAAATTACCTATGTAGGCTGTGAGAATTGAGTCTTGCATAGTTTCATTTTTGATTGGCATTTCATTATAAGGAGAGATCCCTGTCGCTGTCAAAACCGCATGCAAAAAATTGTAACTCAGTCTGAGTAAAACCACAAATCTCTTTTTGATTATGATTTGAAGCTTTTTATAGGACAGACATCATTAAAGCAGTCAACACAAGCGCTAATTAATATTGATTTATGGATATCATTTTGTGCATTAAAATTGCTTTTCTTCGTACTTTAAAATATAATAGAAACAATTCCAATGATAAATATTGTCATTGTTTTTTTGTAATCAAACTTGATTTATGTGTTGCTGTGTTTATGAATCACATGTATTTGTTTTGTTTTATAATAATTATATATAATATCATCGTAATAAATATGATATTAGACAGAGACAAATATATATTATACTATATATTAACTAAGGAATAGACCTATCTAATTAACTAATTTCTTTGGTTTTGTGTCGTTGTTTAGCATATATCGCACATTATTAGAATATTATATGTATGATGTTATGATTTCGTTATTTGTTGGAGTATTTAATTATAATATATGTGTATATCTATGAAACTAACTTATCTCACTAGAAATTTGAAATAAAATTATAAAGCTCAGGCTACATACATATAAAAAGTGTAATTTTCGTGATAATCAATTAATAAATATACATATTATATTTTCAACATTATATTCTTTGTATAGACCAAGGTCAAGCATAAGTTCCAACATATTGTAATCTTCATACTTTCACACAATGCGAGTTCCTAATATTTAACATGTTTAATAATATTTTGATTTCAAATTAATCGATGTTTTAAATATTGAAATGCATTATTCGATTTAAGTTTTAAATGCATTTAATTATACAATTTTACTGTACGAGTATATACAAGTTTTGAATTTGAATGTAAAAATAAGACTAAATGCCGTGGATGCTTTGTTTATAGTTGGTTTACTCCATGTTCGTTATATTGGTAACATCAATATTTGAATGATAATAATTTATGGAGTGTTGTAATATATATATTATTGTAGACATTCCCTTTTTTGGTTATCTATCTGCCTATACGTTTGTCACAGGCATTAATAAGAAATGACCAACCTTTTTTTTCAGTTTATATGTCTCTTTATGTGATATGACAATAATTTCTAGAAAATGATTGTAATATAAATTATTTGGGAACTTGTTTTTGTAATCTTGGAGCCCTCAGTATGGTAACTTTTAAAAATTACTTGTTAATCCTCTAAAATAAATAAAACGAGCTAATTTATTGTCATTAAAATAGAGTACGTTTTAATTGCGTACTTAGGTATTGATTATATTGAAAGGCATGACCATATAGAGTAATTACACAGTATAGTATAATTACTCTATGGGCATGACAATGTTATATTAAACAATCAATAAACTGTTTTTCAGTTAACGATATGCTACAATTTGATTTATCTTTAAAAAGTAGTTGCACTAGATTATATATGTACATATTTTTACTTGCTGTATAGTTATTATTTGAAATATTTTTATTTACAGTCAATGATTATTATACGATTGAAAAATATTAGTAAGTAAAATATATTTTACAATGTACTAATGTTAACATTTTGCTATTTATTTTCTAAAATTTTTTTTTTTATAATTGGGAATAACGGGATTTGAATATGTTGCAATATTTCTGTTTCACGCACGATTATTTTTTATATTTAAAACCGGTAATGTGAGCTTGAAAATGTCATTTGCAACATGAACTAGTAAACTAAATAAACAATGGTTTCGTAAATAATTATTGTCATGAATTGTAAAACAAAATGTCTTATATCAAAGTTAACCTATTTTCTTAAACTAATTACAATATAGCTTTCTGAAATGTATAGCAATTTCGACACTGCTACTCCAAAAAGGAAATTATAGGATGCATATAATGGACACACGACTGTGATATGCTTTTTTAGATATTTTTATATTCAGTGGTTTACTAAATATATTGTTAAAATTTTTCTATTAGGATACAATCCTATTGTTTATAACTATATGTATTTTATAACCTGGCAATGTTAAAGCATGCATATTATTAGGAAATTTCTGGCTATTGTATTATTTTATAACTACATAATATGCATAACGTATTATTATAATTACACGTCTATTTGAAAAGTCTATTTAATTTTTATCACACATTTCATACTTCAACTGGATTATATTTTAGTCGCATTATTGTTGTTAGTTTGGATATTTCATATGGAATAAAACCATAGTTATATTATATAATTCGAATGGGTGATAATACCTTTTATTTATCTCACTAAAATGTATTGAATTTAAATTTCTATTTTGCTATATATGTATATGTGTATTTTATAGATATATCGATGTAGTACTGGATAAATATATGTATATTTTGATATATTTGTTAAAAAAATACATGAATAAATATTTCATCAACCACCTTTTTTTAAAATTGTTATTACAAAAGTATAAAAGTATTATTTGTTCAATGATCTCCATTAAATCTATTAATTATCAAAAGCAGAGTAAACGTAACATTTATATTATGTAACATTTTTCTTATCAAATTAATCATTTATATATATTATTTGGATGCTAATCTGCATGCTTAGTAAAAAATAGACTTGACATGAAACCACTTCTTTACAACAGTGAGTATGAATAGTGAGCACACGTTTAAAATAGAACATCTTCTTCATAAATTGTAATCAATTTTGTTAAGAACTTGATAATTAAAGCCATTTATACATCTATCTAAATACTATCACATAAAAAGCCTGATTGAAAACAAAACTGCGGGTAAGTTTTGTATATAAAATTATATATACCATGGATTTTCTTTCTTGTCTTAAACAGAACAAGTAAGTAATAAGACAACTTTCTTTGATCAACAAATATCCATTAATGTGTCAGCTATATAAATAACTTAGTAAATAAAGTGATTGAGAACATAATATAAGGTATAACTAGGTAGTGGAGTTATTTACTTTTATGTCAGCATCAAGCTTTCAATATACCAAGTCACACATAAATAAAGAAATATATTTTTGGTTTTTCACTTTTGCAAAAAGGTATACGACATGCTGTCATACGGTAAAATAACTAATACATGCATCAACTTCACGTTCTATTAATACATAGTAACGAGTGTCTTTCTTAATTTAAGTAATATTATAGATATGACATATAATTGTTGAAAAATTTGAATTAATACAAAACTGCTTATATGTATATTTTTATATACTTTTATTTAATCTTATTTTCATGCAGATTACATCCAAATATTTTAAATGTCATATTAAATTTCTTCCTAAATAACATTAGTGTTAACATCATTGTTATAATCTAAATTGTATAATCATATGTGTTATATGTAATCATTAGCTGAAGATGAGTTATTAAATTGAAATATTTTATCAAATTATACCTACTTGTGTTTTACGAATTTATTTTCATAGTTTTCAAAGCCAAATGTAATAAAATTGCACAAAAACATGCAGATACATGGAAGTAGTCTCCTTAGACATTTAACATACTACAATCTCTCAATTATACAGCATGCAATAGCATATTATAAATTAAGGTATACTCAAAGAAAATGTGATATTTAAAATGTTCACGAAAAAATAGTAACAAATATATAAAAAAAACATAACAGAATATAAAATAATGGAATCTACTTACTATTACAGATACTTTTAAATGAATATTCAAAATTTTAAGATTTTCTATTTAGAATTGACTTGTAATTATATAAATAATTTCTGAAAACAATTAATCTATTCAAATCAGTGCAATATTGCGTGACTTTGACAATTTCTAAATTAAGGGAAATTATAACCTCAGCTTAATTTTGACGATTAATTCATGAAAGTAGTATATTCATTAAGGTGATTAAATAGTTCAATGTAACATAATTATACAGTCAAAAGTGCAGTGTCTATATTTTAAGTATAATCAGATAGGAAAAATAGCTACACCTAATTATTTTATATCAAAGTAGTAATATTATATAATTATATTAGTAATACTGTTTCAATATAACCCTATCTATACCGGGCTATTTTACGCATCCATATCCCGGGGGACATTGTGGCTGCCCACACACCCCTGCTATAATTTTCTAACTTCCAGGTGGAATAGAGTTTTGAAACTTGGTTTACAGGTAAATGACTATGTATTGTAACACATTCTATTTAAATTGAATAATAAATAATAAAAAAATATAAATATATCACAACTATTATTTATAGTATATTATAGTATTTATCTAGACAATAATTTATTTTTAATAATTATCCAAAAATAAAAGAATTAATTAATTTTGATTTATTTTCCTCACTTAATCGGTATTTTTTATCAAGATCACGTGACCGTTATAAGGTATACAACAGTGAATATTGCGCTAAAAGGTTAGGGGATGTTTCGTAAGCTTATATTGCTCCATTGTTCATTGAAAATTCACAGCAAAAATTCTAGGACCCCGGTATAGATACGGTTATTAAATTAAAAACATATTAGAGAATGTTTAAATTTAATTGATACAGTAATGAAGTAACAACAAGCATCCTACGCTGTGTTATATAGATATGTTATATCTGTGGCAGATTACACAAAAAAGTGTTAATATATAAAAGTATTCAAATGCTAAAATACATATTTGACAAATGTTATCTTATTCTACAAATAAATATAATTTCTTCTTAACGTTTTATACTGACTTGTATAAAATATATAACTAAATAAAAACTCGATAATTTGATATTTGTTTAACTTTGTGTACATAAATTCTTTGAATATTTTATTGGCTTTAAGTTTTATCTCAATGCCACATACAACGTATATTATCCTTAAACCTCTTAACCCGAGTCAAATTTATACATATAGCAATCTTCTTATTTGAAAGAGACTTTGTTTTTCAGTCATTTGGAGTGACTTGTTATAGTTTTTTTACTTAAAGTTCAGCGTAGTATAGGCAGGCATTTGAGTCCTAAAATTGAACAGTATTATCCTGAACTTATTTCTAGAAAGGGCATTTGATTGAGTAAGTTCAAAATACTCGAAATGATGACAGCAAATTGTATGTAGATATATTCCATTTAATAGCGAGTTGTTGAGAAGGATCAATTATGTCTGAGCCATGAAATTCTGGGCATATACTGAACACGTTGATAGCAGGGTATACTTAAATTAAATTAATTGATCTGCTCTTTTTAAACTTAATTTACTATTATTATCTTACTTCCAGGCACATGTTGAGATGTGTATTTTCGAAAATTTGTAGATGAGATATCTTTATATCTTGTAGATAGGTATACTCTTTTATTCTATTTTTTGCAAGTTGCTTTGGGTAATTTTTTGTACCATCGATGAATTTATTGTAGCTGTGTAAAATTCTATAATAAGTATTTAACTTTTTTCTACTTTCACTATTCAAAGCCTGATACTATAAATATAGTATTTTAAAATTATAATACCTGTCATTACTGTAATAACAAATCAATTTCTCACTGAATGATGAATGTACTTTTTATTTTTACAATAACTAACAAAAATGTAAATTTTCGCTTGTAATAAAAATGGGCGATATCGTATTTTACGGTCCCAAACTCAATTTTTTTCTGAATTTGTTTAAACATGTATTGTTTCTTTGTCGCTTTTTCGGTAGTTCCCCCACAATTTTTTTCTCTAATTTTTATATATTGTAATACTATCATAAAGGAAAGTGAGATGCTTGATAATCGTGGTGTGGTTGCGTCCGCCAGCTTTTAGTAGTGTATAGGGGTTACTTTTTTGTTAAGCATAAAAAATAAATGTAATTAACAAGAACCCTTATACACTATTAAAAGCTAGCGGCCGCAACCACACCACGATTATCATGCATCTCACTATCCTTTACGATATATGAATTTAATTACATTTATTTTTGTTTATTTACGTTTTATTTTTTTTTCCAAAAAATTGAGTTTTAAAATACGATATCGCCTAAAAATGTATGTAGATAATCTTTTAATATAATCTTTATAGTATATAGGGTAAATTGTCCTTATTATATACATATATATTTATATAAATGAGAAACAATGAAAAGCAATATTATATGGTGGACTATGTCTCTCTCTCACGTGACAAAAAACATCATTGTTCTTTTTGGCCCATTGTATCACGTAACGGTGTTCTACATTATACAGTTGGATCAATATCTACACTCGAACGCTGATTGGCTTACTCATTTACGTCTTGCATTATGTCTATTTAGTTATAAAATAATTTACATTTCACTTAATTCCATAGAAATGGAACAACATCAACTAGAAGGGAAATTGTCCATCTCTGTAATGCAGGAATATCGATTGCTTTGAAACAGCGCTTATAGGTATAGGCGAGATATAAGGAAAATTTTCAAATCAGAAATACTACCTGATTAAAGCATATCTTATGGGGACATTGTCGAGACTTTACTCGTAACATTTTCTGCAGATTCTAGCAGTTAAAGCCATTTTTCAATAGTTGCTCGAATAACCGAGCTATCCTGAGTTTTAGGAAATCTTTACTATCTATCAAATATTAAATAGAGGCCTTTTTGCCCCGAGTAAGAGTTCTCGGTGG
>JAYRBW010081627.1:10599-23455 GCA_036023295.1 Invenusta paracnida | reverse complement strand
GCATTGTCAGCATTTGATGTTTATGGACGCATTTGATGTAGCCTTGTCAGCATTTGATGTTTATGGACGCATTTGATGTGGCCTTGTCAGCATTTGATGTGGCATTGTCAGCATTTGATGTGGCCTTGTCAGCATTTGATGTGGCCTTGTCAGCATTTGATGTGGCATTGTCAGCATTTGATGTGGCATTGTCAGCATTTGATGTGGCCTTGTCAGCATTTGATGTGGCCTTGTCTGCATTTGATGTGGCGTTGTCAGCATTTGATGTGGCATTGTCAGCATTTGATGTTTATGGACGCATTTGATGTAGCCTTGTCAGCATTTGATGTTTATGGACGCATTTGATATGGCCTTGTCAGCATTTGATGTGGCATTGTCAGCATTTGATGTTTATGGACGCATTTGATGTGGCCTTGTCAGCATTTGATGTGGCCTTGTTAGCATTTGATGTGGCCTTGTCAGCATTTGATGTGGCCTTGTCAGCATTTGATGTGGCCTTCTCAGCATTTGATGTTTATGGACGCATTTGATGTGGCTTTGTCAGCATTTGATGTTTATGGACGCATTTGATGTGGCTTTGTCAGCATTTGATGTTTATGGACGTATTTGATTTGGTATTGTCAGCATTTGATGTTTATGGACGCATTTGATTTGGTATTGGCAACTTTTGATGTGACGAAATACGCGATTTTAAAATTCAAATTTCAGCCGTATCTATTTGATAAAACGTCGACTCTTATATCATCACCTGTCTATATTTTATTGGTAAAACATATAAAATTGTCAACAAAACGTACTAATTATGCGAACATGTAGAAATTCTGGTATGTAAATCTAATAACAACTGTTTTTGTGAATTATAAGAAGTGTTTGCGTGCAAAATTAAAAGTTTCACAATTTATAATTGTAAATACCTCATATGACCCAATATAAATGGTTTAACTGGTATCATAAATGTCATAAATATAGTAAAATATAGCTCAATAAATAATTTTGATTATGCTTAACTTATTCAAAAGCTTAATCCATTAAATGACACCAAAAAATATTTGTTATTATTGTTTCTTATGAAATCGACCTCACATTAAATTGATTTTTCTATAAAGTAATATATGACATCAAATCCAATGTTTTCATGTCGATTCGAATAATAATTGTTTTGGTTATATCCCTCGACTTTTTGTATAGTTTTCATAAACAAGTAGACTTCAATATTTGAATAGATACGAACCTCTTATAACTAATTGCTCCGTTATCTTACCATTAACGTTCATTTTGATTCCAGATATTGCGGTCCAGGCAGATTTAATCGCCTCAGTTTTGTTCATATTGTTGTACCCAAGATAAATAGGAACTTCTAATTCTGAAAATTCATGACTACTTGTGAGTTCTTTGTAGGGATCCAAAGTCACATCGAATGACACTCGAACTTTGGAATATACTGTTAATATGCATGGCCACTGAAAATGTAGTAAAATTATATTGAAGATTAGATTTTTAATACATGGATATATACAGTGTAGAGTAAAACCAGGGAATATTTTAAGAAATACTTTAAGGAATATATTCAAGTAGTTCCTGAGTAAAACTGTTAAATTAATTAAGACAAAAAATTAATGTGGAACATCTTAATTTTCTTGCAAACTTAAGGTGAATTTTTAATTGGTCTAAACAATACTCAATTAGATAATATTCTTCATCTTCCATTTATATACATAAGTATGCATATATGAGACAAAATATAGGACAAAAAAGTATTTTGGTATATATGCATATGAATTAACATTTCAAGCACAAATAAAACATTAATTACTTTAATTTAGTTTAAGCTAAGGGTTATTATCAAATAAGTTTCCTGTTTCATGGAGTAACAAGATTCCCAAAGATAAATAAATACCTTGAATTTTAGCATGGTATTATTGGTAGATAGTTCAACCGTCGGTTGCGCAATTGTCCAGTTGAATGCAGAATTATACTTGATAAATGGGGGTAAAATAAATATCATTTCTGCACTGGATGTTCCTTTCGATTCGTTTGAGACGCTAATATAGCTGACAACAGGAATTATGGAGCTGAAATTTGGTCGAGTTTAGATCATATTATTTAGTTTGTTTTTATATAATACATATGTACAAACATAATTACCGGCTAGTGAATAAAATATATATATGTACATAATATCGGATAACATTCGAATTCGGACGTATTTTATTCAAAATTTCTATATAACAGTGAAGCAGGCACACAATTTTCATTAGCATTACTACAGGTTTGATATTAATGGAGGATTTTTATTGATAAAACATTTTGATTCAAAATATATTTAAATCGTGAATAAATGTTTAAGACCTTATTACAACTAATTAAAAAATACTTCTATACACATGCTATAAATGCACACATATTCAAACCATTTCCTTGTTAAAAATGATATGACAATATATATACAATCAAAAGTAAAATGAAAATGTTACCTTACATATAGCAATATGCATGGTTAGGAGTATATATTAATTGCACTATATTTAATAATTATGGTTAAAGTATTATAAATACCTTAAATAATGAGCATTAGGGTAGATATAAGTATTTGAGAACATATACAACTATATATTGGTAAATTGAAACACAACATCATCATAAAAAATCCCAAAGAGTACATGACCAAACTCCACACAAAACCACATACATGCGAAGTACATGACCAAACTCCACACAAAACCACATACATGCGAAGTACATGACCAAACTCTACACAAAATCACATACATGCGAAGTACATGACCAAACTCCACACAAAACCATATACATACATGCAAAGTACATGACCAAACTCCACACAAAACCATATACATACATGCGAAGTACATGATCAAACTCCACACAAAACCATATACATACATGCGAAGTACATGACCAAACTCCACACAAAACCATATACATGCGGGTTACATGACAAAACTCAACACAACTCCATATACATGCGAAGTACATGGCCAAACTCCACAAAACCATATACATTCGAAGTACATGGCCAAACTCCACAAAACCATATACATGCGAAGTACATGGCCAAACTCCACAAAACCATATACATGCGAAGTACATGACCAAACTCCACACAAAACCATAAACATGCGAGGTACATGACAAAACTCAACACAACTCCATATACATGCGAAGTAAATGACACAACTCCACACAAAACCATATACATGCGAGGTACATGACAAAACTCCACACAAAACCATAAACATGCGAGGGACATGACAAAACTCCACCCAAAACCATATACATGCGAAGAACATGGCCAAACTCCACAAAACCATACTCATTATCGACTGACACTCCCACTTCACAAACCTCAGACAAATCCATACACATTATCGACTGCCCTCCCACTTCACAAACTCCACACAAAACCATATACATTATCGACTGACCCTCCCTCTTCACAAACTCCACACAAAACCATATACATTATCGACTGACCCTCCCACTTCACAAACTCCACAAAACTCCATACACATTATCGACTGACCCTCCCACTTCATAAACTCTACACAACTCCATACACATTATCGACTGACCCTCCAACTTCACAAACTCTACACAAAACCATACACATTATCGACTGACCCTCCCTCTTCACAAACTCCACACAAAACCATACACATTATCGGTTGACCCTCCAACTTCACAAACCCCACACAACTCCATACACATTATCGACTGACCTTCCCTCTTCACAAACTCCATACACATTATCGACTGACCCTCCAACTTCACAAACCCCACACAACTCCATGCACATTATCGACTGACCTTCCCTCTTCACAAACTCCATACACATTATCGACTGACCCTCCCTCTTCACAAACTCCACACAACTCCATACACATTATCGAATGACAATCCCACTTCACAAACTCCACACAAAACCACATACATTATCGACTGACCCACCCACTTCACAAATTCCACACAAAACCATCCGCATTATCGACTGACCCTCCCACTTCACAAACCCCACACAACTCCATATACATTACCGACTGACCCTCCGTCTTCACAAACTCCACACAACTCCATACACATTATCGAGTGACCCTCCCTCTTCACAAACTCCACACAACTCCATACACATTATCGACTGACCCTCATACTTCACAAACTCCACACAACTCAATATACATTATCGACTGACCCTCCAACTTCACAAACTCCACACAAAACCATACACATTATCGACTGACCCTCCCTCTTCACAAACCTCATATCAGCTAACCCCTGGTCTAACCCTCTAGATTTCAGCGACTTTGCCTTCAGTCCTAGGGCAACTGTCCTGCTACAAGGTTGTGGCTAACACAACATGTATCTATGCAGTTAAGTGTAATAATAAAGAATATGGCTATAGTATTTGTAGTTAACTAGTTTTATATGTGTTAGATCTTAACTGTACACCCTACTCCATTATCTGAGCAGTACAATATCACGTTGAGGAGAGATATACTTACCCTGATGTTGTAGTTGTAGGGTCGTATATTCCCACACTCGGTTCTACACTCAATACTGGTTCTCTGGGTGACCCATCATCGATAGCAGTAAATGCTTCTGTTAATGTCTTCACAGAGTTACCGTGAGTTATTGTTACAACAAATGTGTATTCTACATTTAGAATTATATTACACGTTTCCAATAGCCGAACATCAAAAGACAATCGTAATCTGTCATCTTCACTTGTAAAGCCAGGACGAGTTCTGCGTTTTGAGACACCTGATTAAGAAGATCAGAAAAACATTAAATTACATCGAATTTTATGTCCAAAGATATAATAAAGAATAGTCATGAGATTTGTCAGCTTTGTATGATTTAAAAAAATGAAGTTATGTATTGTTAAAAACAAATACAGAGTGTCTCAAAAAACTGCATACAGTTTTTCAAAATATATAGTTTAAATCAAAATTTAAATTTAAACTTAATGCTGCAAAATCAAATTTAGTTGTTTTTGTGAAAATGACAGAATTAATTATCTTCCTATTATTATGAGACTGAACGGTGTCGATATTCTTCCAACATCTCAAGCACGTAATTTAGGAGTACTGTTTGACGAACATTTAAAGTTAAGATCAAATATTATTCATGTTTGTAAATCATGTTACTACTGGTTAAAGAAAATTAGAAGCCTGAGTAAATATCTACCCATTTATTCCATAAAATCTCTTGTTAAGACGTTCATTACGTCAAGAATTGACAATTGTAATTCTCACTACATTAACCTCCCTGATAAAGATGTTCAGAGCCTTCAACGCATCCAGAACTGTGCTGCTCGTCTAGTAACTAACTCATCCTACCGCACCTCGTCCCAACCTTTACTACGATTGCTCCATTGGCTACCAGTTAGGGACAGAATTGAATTTAAAATCATTTTTCTTTCTCTTCAAATTTTCTACGGGAATGTAAGCTTTATTTAACAAAACTCCTCCAACTGCGTGATATCGGTAGAACGACTAGATTTTCCACTAACCCAACATTAATTGTTCCTATCCCAAAGACAGTCCGGACAGGTGCCAGAGCCTTCTCCATAGCTGCTCCCAAACTCTGGAATGCCATATCACCCGATCTTCGCTCTATATCTGATCATCAAACCTTTAGAACTGCATAAAAAACTTATCTATGTCGAAAGAATTGAACTGTTCATCATTATTATGTTATATTATTCTGTATTATTATATTCATGTACGCTTCTGACGTCTTCGGACATGCAGCGCGATAGAAATATATAATAATTATTATTAGAGATTAAGTTTTGCTTTCAACTAATGGCAAAGTATAGTTGGAAATTGTAATTGTTTATATATTATAAACACTTTATAAAGCCCTTTGAAATGACTACATATTTCTATAAATAAATAAATATTTCTACGATTTATTTTTAATACCAATGCTACCTTAACTTTGAACAGTGAACGATAACGCATTAATGGTAAATATTTCTACCTGAAAAAGCCGCGTTCACGAGCTTAAGGGAATACGCAGGATTCAAGCCCTGTTACAAATCGTCATTACTTGGTTCCAGGAAACCACTGTTTTACTCTGCATTTTTTTACTAACGTACGAGGTATTCCAGTTTGACTTGCTCGCCTAATTTTTAGAGCTGGAGACATTCACCTCCTTTCAGGTGCAGTCCGTTGAACTTGTGGGCTCTGCGGAGCTTCTAACTATAGAGATGCAGGATCCTCGTTATCTAATGCAGATCTTGACAACAATGGTACAAGAGCCGCTTTTGTGGGAACCCCAAAACAGGAGACCTCCTTAGAGATCTAGACAATCTCCCCACACTTAGATGGAATTTCTCTATCTAACAAACACCCTCAACCAAATAATACCAATTAAGAGCAAACAAAACTTTACTCTACCATGAAAACAAAGAAGAAAGTGGTGAATTCAAAACAACTTCCCATTTCATGACGAAAAACCTCGTAACAAAAAAAAAACCCTTTGCTACTCAAGAATATATGTGACAACACCCTCTTCACAGTGCTCATTGGAATTGTAATGGTACCTATTGCCAACAAACGTTTCATGTTGAAAAAGAAAAAAAGGACAAAAGCAACACCTACCACAGCTCAACCTTCCAGAAGAGGTTTTACGCACGCTGCCCTGACAAGCACTCTGCGTCCGATAAGCATTTTTCACTAGACGTGATACTTCAGGACGCCATTCAGACCCTAGCAGCCCAAGATAATAACTTTGGTGTGACCATTCTACACTGACGGATTGGCCACCCACGTACCAGAGAAGAGGAACAGCATAGTTGTCATCACTACGGGTTCCTCGAGCTCCCCAGTCCGCATTTCTGCTAGAGTATATGTGTAAAGATAACCTTTAAAACTAAATAAAAGAAGAATTGTGTTAATGTTGCATATAAATGCAACTTTAATGGTACATATCAATATAGATTGTAATTTGTTTTCTTAAAATGTTATTTAGAATAAATATAAAAATAAAAAATAATTATTTAATTATATTTTCCTATATTTTATATTTGTCACACACGTTCTTTATCATTGCCATATATGTATGTATCAATGATTACGTAATATAAAAAACGATTATGTATTACTCAGTATAATATAATATATTCAAATTAAATGGAAAATTTAAAACTCACGCATCTAGACTCCTTATAGACATCTGGACTGATGTATGTCTAGATTAATTATTAGAATCTATTTTCAAATACAATCCACTAATCATCAAAGATTAAAATCGAAAAGGGAGTATTAATTATCATTAATAAATATATAAGAACTCATGATTTATACTATAATACGAAATTTAAATAATTTCCTCGTTATTTTATAGTATACATATAAACGAAAAAGTCGGAAAACTGCTAAATGTCTATATAGGTTCTTCATTCTACCATAATAATGAGATATAATGTATAATATATTTAGTAAAATGAGAGGGTTTTGGGTGGTTATTGATTTTGTATTTTGCATTAAAAATATAGTCTGTAATAACGTTATACTTTTACTATATATAAATAGTAACGCATGTAATTTTCTATTAATTTCGAGGTTTTCATAAATCTTATAAGTGATATATTGTGGCCTATATCTTATAATATCTATATATTTCAATTTAATATTGTAGCTTAAATATATTCTTAAAATGTTGTATGCATATTTGTGGCTATATATTTATTTATGTTTTTTTTTATTCAATTTAAAAGAATGTAAAACGAAAATATTTCCACTCACATTTTTTTATATTTTTTATTATTTATTCAATACGTCATCCCATTTCCTTGAGTATCTAGTTGTATACTTATTTCTAACGCGCATTTCCATGTTTTATTCTAATTTTATCAATTATCGTCCACCTACAAAGACAAGCCGTTAATATTCTATTAAAGGTCGTAGGTAGTGATGAAATTGACGTCAAGAATTTGTAAAAAAACTAGATGTGGGTACATGCAAATATATGACATTATTGGACACCACTTGCACCACTTATAGATTCTATTTATACGGAAATGTTTCGTTTTACCCACACATATATAAATGTAATTTAATGCTTTACTACACCAATCTGTTCACAGTGCAATGTATATGTTTGCTCCAAACTGCATACGGAAATCACTCACTAAATGTGTTGTAAATTTTGGAAACCGTGTTGTATGTTAGTCATTTTAGCGCTAAATACCGAAGCAAAGACAGTGTAAGGAGACTGCAGTGTTGATTTCCATTTTTAATTAATTTTCTGACACGTAGTATTCTACACTTTTAAATATTTATTTTGTATATTTATGGATGGGTTGCCAGGGTGTATTTTTTTCATATATAGTACACCCAATTCTATCTAAAAGAAGTTCAGAAGCTAAAGTTTATATTTAAAAATATATAATAAAATATTATTCATTTGTGATAATTCAAGATTAATATGATGACTTTTTCAAATTATTGTAAAGATATATATTATATAATTAATGTATTTGCATTATTGTATATCGTAATTTCTATACAGAAGATTGTAAATTGATTAAGAATTTAACACGCAAGAATTCACTCGCTAATTCCATAGCGAGAATGAATGATGATTGAGCCTTCTGTACTGTTAGTCAATGTACAATCTTAGTCAATTCGGCAGTTTTTCGTTCTTTCAAGTCGTTCAGCGATCTTTACTTTGTTTTAAATGCGTGTTTTAAAGTGGTCTTAGAGAATGTCTTTACATCATGTCGATTTATTGATAATTTATATTTTTATTAATATTATAAACGCAAGTATAGTTGAAATCATGCTTTGTAATAACAGTGTAGATGTTAGCAGTATATGGGCAACCATGCTGTATATATATTTTTAACTAATCATTCAAAAATAATGCGCATATAATTTTTGTGGGTAAGGTATACATTCCAACATGAGGCGTTACTTATAGGACATGCATATTAACTTATATAATATATAAAATGTAGATGCATTCATTAAAGTATATAGGATAATATCAGATGATATGATATAGCATTACAGTTTGCAAATACGCTATCCAAACCATTCGTTCCATTTTTTAATAATTTGGCGTTCCATGTATTTTTTAAAAGATAAGAGTATAAAGCTATTAAGTGAAATAAACACTTTTTTGTGGGACTTGACGTTGTTTAAAGTAGATAGATATAAGCATTTGTGTAGGTACTGCCAACCAAAATCACATCAAGACTACTAAAAAATAAGATTTGCTATCTATGTGTTTGAAATAATACTTAAGGTTTAAATTATCACATTTTGATTTGGCTTGTAATTCAGCAGGAAAATTCATGCGGGTACGTATCGCTACATGACTTCCTGATCTTAAATCTATTTTCTAAAAGGCCACTAGTATTATTTACATATAACATAGTTAAACTGCAGTCACATCCTTCATTTTTAAATGAATATTTGGGTATAGTTTTGATAAGGGAAACATCCTTTAGTGTCGATATATACGCAAGTGTATTCTAAAAAAATACCATCAAAGATAAAATGCGCAGATTTTGTATCTAGATTACGAATTCCAATATTGTACTTTACACTTTTGAAGGTGTTTCTGGTATATTTACTCTTAAATTGGATGTGTACATGTGTATGTATATATTAATTATCAGCGAATATATTTTGAACTTATAGCACCTAATAAGTGTAATATATAGATACAAATTATAATTCGTAATTTTGCAAATCTGTTAAACTCGTTTCCTCAACTGTACCTCATTAAAAAACACAATATACTTATTTTCATTTATGAAGAATTATTTGAACATATATTTCACGATTCCTAAGAGTAATATTATATTTGTATTATTATTATATATGAATAATTTTTAGTCAATATAACTCTTTCAAATGTACAATATTGAATTTTATTTTTATATCGTTTAATATTATTTCAAACTGTTGTTTGAGACACTTTTTACAAGAATTGCAAAATTCTAAATCAATATTTAATATATCTTTGTTAATAGTTCTGCCCTCTGTGTTATATTTTTGTACATAAGATATATATTTTGTACACTGCATCCCCCCTCAACAGACGACGTAGATTCCGAGTCTGATCGCTCCAGTGTACTCAGCGGCAGTACCGGTTGCTCCAGCTCCATACCCAGCTCTTCTCTGCACAGTCGGACTAGCTCTGATGTTACCGCTAGTGTCCGATCTTCAAGATCAGCACGCCAGTTTACTCCTGGTGAGCTCCAGGAACTACAGATACGCCGTGGCGCTGCTGGAGGTGGTTGTTTTCTCGGAAATGCCAGTGGTAGTAGTGGAGGAGGTGGGAGCTTGCGTGGGGAGAGGGAGAAAGGTCCCTCCCAGCTACACAATCTTTCAGGAGCCTCGTGTTCTACATTCAGGGTTGGTCAAAACGCGACAGACATGCCAAACCCACCATCTACATTCCTCTCAAAGGAGGTGAGTCAGGTATTGTCTGTTTTTTCGGTTATCTACTATTACAAGGGAATTATGTAATGTGATGTTTTTTGCGTATTTTTAACGTGTCGCTGAAATGTACTTACATGTTTTCTCTATTTTATTTTACGTAAAGCCTTGATAATTAGAATTGATGTTATTTATCACCTATAGCTCAATATACAGTTTTATTTCTTTTTTGCTCCCATATCTCCTTTTTCCTACTCTTCTCTTTAATCTCTTCTCTCATTTAATTTACACTATTCTCCCTATTCTCCCTTCGTTTTCATTCTGCTCTTCTCTCTTCCCAACACCTTTCTCACTCATCCATGTACCAATACTTTTTCAGATTGACATGAAAGCCAAACTTCGGTCCTACCGACGCTTGGAATCCTCCACGAATCATGGCCCACTATCACCCACTGCCTCACCCGCTCTGCACAAAATCACTCGTGGTGACAGCAAAGCCGAATCAGATTCTGGTGTATCATTGGCTAGCAACACGCCGTGTGCTGGAGGGGGGATCCAACAATCGAGCGGGGCCTGCGTTCTCACAAGTCCACGATTGCCCTCCACTTCGCCAATAAATCAACATCAGCAGACAATGCAAGCCATTGGTGACGTCAGTGATGCGGCCCTCGGTGCTGCTAATAAGTTTTATACTGCTCCACCGACTCGTCCCAATTCGTCGCGGCCAACGATTGGAGAAGAAGTGAGCCATTCTCAAATATCAGTATTTTGTTGTCTAAAAATAGTTATTGCTTTACGGACACAATTGCGAATATCACGTGATTACTGGTATCTAATATAGAATAATCATTTTAAACTGTTTACAGTGAATTAATTTTTTTAGCTTGTCTAAATTTTATAAATCTCCCTAATTGCATAAAATATGTCCCTATGTTTTAATAAAGCAGGTAGATTATAATTACCGTCTAAACATCTTATTAAGACTTTCAACGAAGTATAATATGAGTTATTTTTAAAAAAATTATTAAGTTAGCTATTAAATAGTTAATAAATTAGTTATTATGTGCCTGCCTAATTTAAACGTTAAATAATATGTATTTGTTAGCATGCCTATTGTGTTTGATATCTTTAATATAATTATAAATGTGATGACATCACGTATTTTTATAGATTTATTGGATATCTTGTATATTATATTATTACTTATTATTCTTTAAACATTTTATATTACAGTGTATGCTTTCTAAATATGATCAAATAGCTTAATATAAAACAATAATAAATTAATTAGATTGTGATCAAAACTATGTATACATTCTGATTTTAATTGTCAATAATAATTGTTCTTTTCAATTATTATCTACCTTCGTGGTGGCTTTTTGGTAGTACTATGTTGAAATTTTGGTGGTTTTATTCTTAATAGGTAAATATAGAATTAAGATCAGATAGTGCAATATTTGAACTGAAACAATTCTGAAACAGAATAATTTTATTTCCTGTTGAAATTAACGATGTGTGATGCATTGTAATTATTTTACTGAGTGATTTGTTTTTAAAGAGTTTCATAGATTTAATATAGATTATAATTTATTAAACGCGATATTGCAGAAATGTACTGACTGACAAGTGTATAGAATTTATGTATTAAATTTTACAGGATTCAAAACGATTGTTTGATGTTTAATGTTTAAACAACACTAATATTTACTTTTACCATTGATTTTTTTATCAATTATTACATAGTACATATTTATAAAACATTTCTAATTTTTTAAAGAGAAGTCGTCGTTAAGCGTGTACTTTTGGTTGAAGCAATTATATTTAAATGTCAATTAATGTTTAACTGATAGTTTGCGTGTTTCACTTCCACTTTGCTTTGAATAGTTTTTTAATAGTTCTCCACTTGATAATTTGCTTCATTCAAATACTTCATTGCATGCCTTATTGTAAGCAAAGCTTATAGTAGACCTTATATATCTCAGAGACTGAAAACTGTGTATATCCCAGGAAAAGTAATTATTTTTATTTATTTGTTGTCAACAATGTCTTCTTGATATATTATGTTAAAATACTTTAACAACTATATATACAACTATATATACAACAGAATATAAGATTATTAAACAACAGTATCAGTGTAGTGATTTTGCTCTCTTTATGGTGAGGGATCATACCATTTTCTTGTAAGTATAGTTTAAAAATATATTTGTTGTTTTGTTAAATATGGCTAATATTATACCCCCATAACATTAGCATATTTTAAAGTTATAGACTTATAAGAGTATAAGATATACTTCGATAAGATTAATGTTATATTGAATTCTCTTTAATTTGTAATTGTTTTCGTTGTTGTTGTTGTTGTTTTACCTCGGTCAATCAGGCCTATCTCAGGCCGATAAATGTCACACTATGATGAAACACTTCTAGTAACGAAATTAGTT
>JAYRBW010081627.1:0-10589 GCA_036023295.1 Invenusta paracnida | reverse complement strand
CATGAGAGGGGGGGGGGAGGAATTTCGCACTTATCTTTGTCGGCTCTCCCATAACCTTATCTGAGCATTCTATTTAGGTTGAATATGGGGTTGAGCATATCGTTATCCTAAATAACCAAGAGTAACAATGTAATCTAACCTCCCTTTGCAGACATTTATGGCCACCACCCCTCACACGGGACAGGGGGAGGCAGTCACACCCGTAGGCGACCATTCAGGAGGTCCTACAAGCCCTCCAATCGATGATATGACCGGACAGGGGGGCGGTGCCCTTCAAAAGATGCTTCGAGAGGCCGTAAACCGACGATCCTGCAAGCCGCAGCTCCTGGCCAACGTGCCCCCATCTACTCCGCCTCTGCCATCTATTCTCAAAGGAGGTCTCTCTTCTACTGCTGCAATACCCGATGATGATCTGGACTCACCCAACCTACCTCCACCACCTTCACCACTCAGCCAAACTACAACGAGCACCACAGCAGCTAAGGTCATTTCGCGGCCACACCCTCCGACATCATCTGTCGTCACTCACAAGCCACCAACTGGAGGACATCAACAACAAAGCAGTAGCAAGGGACAGCATCCAGCACAACGACCCAAAGATCTCACGAATTCTCCCCACGAAAGCCACCTCAAAGAGGCGCTGGCTCAACGTCGCCGTCGTCTGGAAACAAACTCGGGCGAGTTTTCACCGCCGGAGGAGTCGCCACAACCTCATCCACCGGCTAAACCTCCAATTACGATGAATAAGCCGCTCAAATCGGTGCTGAAAAACAACAATCTCTCTCACGATCTTGGAAGCGGTGCTTGTCGTCCTTCTACCCCGTCCTTCGTAGAACAAGAACAGAAACTGCGGCGACAGAATTCGGGCTCATTTATACAGCAACCGCTTCACGATGGAAGGATGGTTCAATCACAGACTTCCTCTTCCGGTCGACATGTTCAACAGCAGCAACAATTCAACCACCAACAGCAGCCGGATGAAGCTGTTTTGGAAGCCGTTTTGCCGCCACCAGATTTTTTTCGTGATAGTCCCAATACTGGTACGGGTTATAGGCAGCATCATCACCAAAGCTCGGCTGCACAAGCGCATCAACCGAATAATCGCAACCTGCAGCATCATCCGCAGAGACAACACCATCAACAAATTCACTCGCAGCAGCATCCCCATGCCCAACAGCAACAGAGGCATCAACACAGCCTTCAACAGCAGGTTCACCATCAGAGGAGTAATTCGGGGAGTGGTGGTACAAACAACATATTCTTTGCTACCGGCGGCCAGAGGATAGCAGCCTCGTCAGCTCAAGGGGTTCAACAGGGCCGTAACACTTCTGGGTCGCATCAGAGGACCCACGATGTTTATCAAGTCTAGTCCGTCTCTATATCATCACTTGAATAGAGTCCTTTTTATTCAAAATTTATCTGTTAGTCAATCTGTTTGTTCCTTACAATGTCCTACCCGTTTACAAATTAAAAAAATAGGTCATCTTAACAATAATTAGTTGTTACAGAATGAAATCTAGAAATTTAACATAGTAAATAATGACTTCTATACAAAATCTTAGTATTTTGTAATTTAAGTAACAAACGGTAATAGGGTCCTCGTTTATAAATCTGAAGCACAAAACTACCTACCTAAGTTTTTCTATCACAAGGCACAACACCGTACTATAATATTATACCGCTCTATCTGGACATTTATTATTATCTATACCAATATAATATACACATATATTTATTTTCAAACTATGTTTATTGTAAAAAGAGAGCACTCATTTATACTATATTATATAGCAGTATTCTGAGATGATTTCACACTTGTTATTACTGTTGCATCCCTGAATTTTGCGCCTTAAAGATCCTCCTTCAGTTCAGTGATATTTTCTGCGATATACATTTGTGTTAATACTTTCAAGATGATTATGCACTATAAATGACTTATAACGCTGGCCATACTAGCCATATTTTTCAATAACTGAAACAATTCAGATTGAAAGATTAAAATATACATTTAATCTAATTACAAGTATTCATACTGCATATGAGATATTTGATTTAATCAATTCCATATTATGCGTACCCGTCGCTATTTTTACAAGACTTTTTGAACCTTAATGCCCCTCTACATATCATGTTAAGAAGTACCTCTAACTCTGAAGCTGTGATTACCCATAACGTAATGTATACCGATATCTTAATATCTATTTATTTATACCATTTTAGACTCCAAATTATACTACTTTCTTATCCGTGACCACCGGCTCATCTTTACAAGACATTATTATAGATTTGTTATTTATCCCAATTAATATTATTTTACCTGTGCCCCTGATTAGATTTAACTATTCGATATATTAAAAAAGAACATATTCTTGCACATTACCCGAGATATATATTGCTGGCATCAAATTTTTCCTTTCCTTTCTCCCGACAGAACAAAACATATTAATTACATTGTGAATTATTTTTTAGGTGAGCAAACTTTTATTTCGGACCAAATTATGATTTACACTGTCAACTGTATTACAGGTTTAATTTTTATATTACTTTTAAGTAGCATAATTCTTTAATATCCAACATTTTATTGTTCTTATTTAGTCACTCACTTTAGCGTGTCTGTAATTTTAATTTAAAGACAAGACGTTGTCCATGTGTTTTGTATCTTCTCTCTATGTATCTCTACTAACACAAGATCTCTAATTACTCTTTTTCTTCTAATTGGTCTTCTTATTTCTACTTTCATACATACACTAAAATTATATCTATCTCTCAATGTTGTATGATTTATTTCTTCAATTTTACTACCCGTACAAAATTTCAATCTACCCGTACAAAAATAACGGCTCTTCTTTTCACTCATCATGTCGAAAGTTTAACTGTACTTGATTGTGTTGTCTCTAAAATGCTATTGATAATACTTAGCTGAAACGTCTGGGCTAGAATACGTAATTGTTTTGTTTTTTCATTATTAGGTCGAATATACACAGAAATTAATTTGTCAGCAATTTGAAAATATTCTGAGACTATGCTTTATTATGCTCGTCTTTCTTTCTAAAATCATTAATCAAATGTGACAATTTTAACTCTTGACAAATGCTTAATATCGTCACTTCTTAAATTTAATTTCTGTTTTCAACATTTTGCCCTTTACTGTTTCTCTTTTCTCAAAGCATAAAGACATGCAGAATATATTTATGTATTTCTGTATGCTTCGAAAAACGTAAATATATATTGTTTACACAAAAATAAAAAATCGTAGTTACAAAAATCACGTTATTGAGGCACAGTTAGCCTGTTTTTTGGGGGTATTTTCTGACCATCTGACTTTAGCTATCTTTTCTTTTTGCAAACCGAATGAATTTATTATTTTGCTTTTTTGGATCGATTCCAAATCTTTTAAAGGTCAACCCTTGTACAGTACAACTTCTTACATTGTTCGGGGCGTGATCTTTTATTTTTGTTTTCGTTTGTCTTTATTTTTCGGTTTGAGTTTTCTATCGTATGTAAGATAAAAAAAATTATATTTAATTGACGTGACTTTCAAAATCGCTTCTCTCTGTATCTTTCTATTATATTTGATGGATATTGTGTTGTGTAATATATGTTTGTACATGTTGTTTGCATATATATATATATATAATTTAAACAATAAAATGTGAGCCACATAATTGTTCATTCCTGTTACGATATGTATTATACATATATTCTTGTAATGCTATATAAGGGATAAAATGGATAATACCTACAAAAGTAGGATATTATCTATGCTGACTAAATTAGTTCATCATTCTCTCGTTCTATCGTTTAACATATCGAACTTTACTTTTATTCCGTTTAGAAATATATGAGATGTGACTGATTTTTTAACTACAGGTATCCCATTTTATATATAAAACAAAATTATTCTGGGTTTTAGTTATTGAAATATATAATGATTTCACTATGACATTTAGTATTTATATGCAAACTCATAAAATATTCTTGATTTTTGCCTTTATTATTATAATGATTATAAGTTTTAAGAACAAATAATGTAATGTATAGTGTAATGTATTGATTAATGTAATTAAAAGTTAAGTTACGTTAATATTAATTGATATTTTATATATACATATCGAAGAATATGTAATTACTTTTTTTTGATACGTCAAAGACAATATCAATCAATTAATTTGAGTAGAACATATGTAGTAATATAGTGATCTATGAATGAATACCGTCATATTCATAGATATAAATATACTTTAAATAGTTATTATATTAATTATTATAGTTAATCTATATCTATGGTCATATTACGATCAGATTATAAAGCCACTATTTCCTTCAATATTCTTTACTGAAACTGTCTACTTGAAATCAAAGAAAAACATATTTTGAGACATTAAAAAGATTTAATGTTTATAAAACCAATTTATTAAAAAGAATATAAACGTACATATATAAACAATAAATTAAATATAAAAATAAGAGAATTGGGAAACTATGTACATTGGAGTATAGTAAATGAGTATAATATATGCAACAGAATACAGTATACTTAATCCTAACACTAAATGGATAATTTCTTTGTACTGTAATCCTTTAAAATCAGTTTAACTGCAATAAAATTAAAAGTCCAGTTTCTTGCACTTTTCCCAGGTGAATTCGGGACGTCCAAAATGTCCGTAGCCAGCTGTTTTTTGATAGATTGGTTTGCGCAAATCAAGTTCTCTATAATATATGAAAATTACCAGGAATATAATTGAAAGTGTTTATACTAATTTCTCCATAAATAGAATACACAAATAATGGAATAAGGATTATCTTATCTAATTTACTGAAATGTACGTACTTTTTATTTTGAGTGTTTTGTATATTAATCAAGGTTTAGATTCTACAAATAAATAGTTCACATCACCTCATAAGAATTTTAGATTTTTTAGTAGTAATATATATAAATTTTTGAAATTGCTTAAAACAAAACATAAATAAAAAGTGATGTAGTGAATTAAATAAAATGTAAAACGATAACATCAATAACTGAGATAAAAAGGGGATACAAATTTAAAGAAAACATGAAAGGAATATATATTAGGAAACTTGAATAAAAAATAAAACAAGAAAAAATCAAAAGAAAATTATTCAAAAAATAAAAGCAAATAAATTGATTAGAAAGTCAAATAAAGAATATGAAATAAGAAAAAAGAGAGAAAGAGACTCACTTAACGATATGTCCTGGTCGGAGGTCAAAGTTCTTCTTAACAATTTCGAGGAGGCGTGTATCCGAGAATTTTCCAGTCCCATAGCTATTCACATAGATTGACAATGGTTCAGCCACCCCGATGGCATAGGCCACCTGAACAAGGGCTCGTTTGGCTAGTCCCTCATTTACCAGGGATTTTGCTACCCAGCGGGCAGCATAAGCAGCTGACCTGTCCACCTTGGAAAAGTCCTTCCCGGAGAAAGCGCCGCCACCATGTGCACCCCAACCGCCGTAAGTGTCCACGATGATCTTCCGCCCGGTAAGACCGGCGTCTCCCTGTGAGAGATAGGATAAGATCAATTAAAGACAATTAAGTAGTGCGTAACCGTTCGAATTTTTTTTAAATCTTTATTCAAGTTAGTATTATATGTTTCAAACGCACAAAATACTTATATTAATAGAATAAAGTCCATTTTGTTAATATACATTTTTTCACATAATATCTATATTGTTAAAAACAAAAATGAATAAATTCACAGTGAATATACTTCATTTTACGGTTTTTACTCTGGTCTCAAACTCAAAGCAATACTTTGCTCCAGCAATTTATCTTTAACAATATAAACTCAGTTTTGTTTCTATTACTTTATTTTTCCCTAATTGTGTTACCAAATTTTGTCTCGTGATTTTTGCACTTAATTATATAGAATGTTTTTTGCCGTATATAATTGTATCTATTGCATTGTGTTTTTGATTTTAAAATAAGCAATTTATTACTATATACTTATATTTACTATATTTAAATTATTTCTTATTAATTAAAAAAATTACATAATGGATAATTTTATTTTTACACTTCGTTTTATTCAAGTTAAAAACATTTACATTATTTTAATTGTTTGCTTAATATGCGTTTTATTACTGCTTATAATTTACTTAAAAAGACGTTTTGCGTCAAAAGCGCTCCTGTACTATATATATTTTTTATTGCATCAAGTTATTATATATTTTATTTTGAATTTGTGTGTCAATAGATTATTATATTTTTATTGAGATGAAACAGGATTTGAACATGTGCAAGTAAACAATAATGAATTATAAATAGTAATAAGTACTTGTATCTTACATATTTTGTCAGTTGTATATACTCCTAGACATAACGGTGGCCTATTTATTATACGTCTGTATTCCCAGTCGTAAATAATAATAAAATTGAATTATATAACTAATTTTATTCATTAATAACTATATTTATTACCGACAGTAACGATGGAATAACGTTTTTTTGCATTTTATCTTATCTGCAACAACTCGAATCAACATTTTATTTAAAAATGGTTTTTTGGATAATTTCAATTGCTTTTAAGAATACAAATCAATAGAACCTTAGAAACGTATTTGATAAAAATTAAATAATAATAATAAAAGTTGAATTAATTAGAAAATTGTCATTCATACCATGGGTCCACCAATCACAAATCTGCCACTGGGATTGAGGTGGAAGACGGTATTGTCATCGATGAAGCGGCTGGGAATAACCTTGAGGACAACTTCGCTCATGAGATCTGTTCTTAGCTTATCCTGAGTAATGTTCTCGTCGTGCTGAGTGGAAATAACAACGGTGTGCGCTCGAATAGGCAGACAGGCACCCTTCTCGTTCCGGTATTCAACAGTCACCTTTGTAGGGCAAAAGTTAGAGAATGAGTAAACGAGTCAATTTAACCGATTGTAAAATTGCTTATATTTCAATACAGTAATATAATACAATTCATAGAGTAATTACGCACTATGATACAGATAATAAGAATAAGCAGTGAAATCAGACGAAAGTGTCTTTTTTAGTGGAGTATCTCAGCTAAACTGTAACAGCTGTTGTTATAGACAAAAAATATAAAAATAAATAAGACAAAAGAGTCCACAAAGCAAATATACAAAAATTGATACTTGTTTATTTTAACCTATATCCTAAAAAATAGTATTAAAAAAGGCTATGCGCCCATTGTAATTTAAATTTCATCTATAAATACTTAAGCAAATTCTTATTACAACCATCGAGTATACGTCATAGAGAAACGACTCCTGTGTTTTGAATGTACCTATGCATTAAAATACATATTAAAAAATCTTCTATTTAAATATAGATTTCAGTTATTATATTTATTTTTAATTTAAAAGAAAACAAAAACATGTAGAACTGCTCGTCTACCTCTTCTTATGAGTAGTATAATGTAAAGAAATATTTGTTTTATGCGTAACTAAATAGATAAAACGGAAACAATTTATTTATTAATAATATAAGCCTAGAAAACTTAAATAGATTATGAGAATAATCTATCATATACATATGCATCCAAGCATATTATAGTACTTTATAATATCAATAAATGTACATAATGTACTGGTTTGCAAATTATAATACAAATGGAAATGATAAACAAATACCTATTAAGAATATATACAATACATACCAAAAACATGTAAGAATATTTTTGCTTTAAAAATGTATAAATTACCTGTAGTATATAGTCTTGCATTTGGAAAAACTAAATGTTCAGATTTTAGTGTTTACAGCAGTCATAAACAGCATTTTCAATGAAAAAACATTTTCCAGGGTAGGTATAATATGAATGGTGACCATCAATATTAAGAAAATCATAATAATAGTCATTTATTTCCAAAATACATGTAATATATTAAGTATTTTATTTTTTAATAATTATAAATTATATTTGTAAAGTATATGTACTCATTGTAATATTGTGGTTAACTTGTAACTCTCAAAATATAGATTTTATTTATTTTTAAGTCAGAGTAAATATCAACGCCCTTAGAATCGTTTCTCTATGTGTACTCCATGATTACAACTCGTTTTAATGCAAACATCTACCAAAATGATTATGAACGTGTACTCACCTGAGTCTTAGTATCTGGTCGTAACCATGGCAGAGTACCATCTCGTCTGCAATCAGCTAATCGCTTGTTGAGTCCATGTGCAAGGACAACTGTGAGGGGCATAAATTCCTCAGTCTCGTCTGTTGCGTATCCAAACATGAGACCCTGATCCCCTGCTCCTAAATCCTCTTCCTTCCGTGTTCCATCCTGTCCATAATGATTGGATAATGGGGTAGCATCCATAAAGTTAATGAAGTATATATGTACTTTTCTATATATATGATATATATATAACTGATACAACTCTGTTTATATAAATTAGATGCCAGATATAAAATAAAGTATCTTGAGTTTGAAATATACCTAGAGTATTATTTTATTACACATTTATCTAATTTGTCAACATTTTGTCACAAGTTAAATAATCTATCACAATTTTAGCAATTTTGGAAATAAGTAATTATATCACAAATCATTCGTCAACTGTTTCATTAATCAATCATAAAAATGACGCTATATGTATTTCAAAATTAAAAATATTAATTTATAAATATGATATTTCCTATTGAGAGTTCATTAGAAATTAGAAACGTATTCCAATTGAACTTTACATATATTCCAAGAGTATTGTTTTGTATGAAATACGGTAATATGTATTTATTTATTTTATATATTATTATCGACGAAAGTTAAACACATAGTTTAAATGATTAGCGAGTAACAGGAATTTCAGAAATTTCAGTTTCTAAACGTAAATTAATTCACATAATTATAGATTGATTGAAAGTTTGATCGTAAGTTGACACCTGTTTTACCTCAATACGGCTTAATTTGGTTAATTATTTCATAGGCCCCTCTGTATTTTTACACTAAAGACTTGATTCTCACCTGAAGACCTTGTGCAATATCAGGACTCTGCTGCTCAATTGCGACGAGGATGTTGCACGTCTTGTAGTCGAAACCCTTGTCCGAACTGTCATAACCGATTTGTTTGACTGTCTCCCGGATCACCTTCTGGTAGTCAACGACGGCTGTTGACGTGATTTCTCCTCCCACCATTATCATACCAGTTTTAGCGAACGTTTCTGAACAGAGAAAGAAAGAGAGATGGATGGATAATTAGACAGAAAATTACAGGATCCACTTGTTATTTATAAAAAGCAGTTAATTGACGAGATTCAACTATATATGTATACATGAAAACGCATGAGAATAGAAACAATTATGGATACATTTTACTTATTTTCAAAATTATAAGCAGGCAGCAAGAAAGAAAGTTATCATTTATTTAAATTATATTCAATTTATCAGAAAGTCATAACTACAAATTTGTGTTATATGAGTTGTCATTACAACCAATATAAGCAAAATCCAACAAGTTATAGGAATAATATTAGACATAGAATGCATATATAAATTAAAATTTTAAATTGTTATATCACTAAACAAGTTATCTTGAAAAACGACTATACCCGGGATTCATAACCATCACTGATTGGCTATAAGGCTTTTGATTTAAAAAAGTTACAATACTCATTGTATTATAATGATCGTGAAGAATGAAAATATTTCCTTATGGGAAACAAGTTTTCCGTACTGATAACTCGTATATACAATAGGAAACAAAATTATCCTCAAGATATTTGAATACCTGAAATATAGTTTCATCGAATCGATATGTGACGATGAGAAGAGCAACCTTGTTAAGAAATAACAAATTATTTTGAGTTTATTAAAAAATTTATATACCTACATATATTTCTACGTCTAACAATTTAAACTATAGTTGTGTTCCAAACGATTATATTGTCACTGTCGGTCATAAGGTCTTTCTATAATTAGAACATGTAAGGGTGTGGTTTATTATAACGTTATTATATGCAACTATTATTAATATGTATTATGAACAAAACATACATCCACATAATATGCTTCTACAGACTACATAGCTTTATGTAAGTCTAAAATGTGATCACGTACTTCACTGGACATGCTCAATGATATTTAATAAGTTATATACATTTTAATACTTGATGACATAACTTAAACAATATTTAATAACAATTTAAGTAATTTTCAATGTCATGAACTGTGTTTTTACAATGAAACGAAGGGCTTCAGTACACGTCATATACATACAAGTTTAATGTAGATAACATCCACTTAAATATATGTGTATCAAGAGAGCTACTCCATAATGCAATTAAAATGTTAATTAAATGACATGCTTTTTAGAGGATTGGATATCAGCAGAAAATGAAAAATACTACATTTGACACACCTTTTTATTCGTTCTTTAATAAGAAGCTCTATAAAATATTCATCAACTTTTAATATCAATAGATTCATGATTGGTTAATATTTGCAGGTTTTAGTAGATTTATATAACCATAGAAATATATAAACGGTAGCAATATTTAGTTTTTCAATCTCATATGTATATAACAATTTTTTATCGCCAAAAATGGCAAAAAGCTGGTTAGCTACAGACAATTTTAAAAGATATAAATTCATT